>CAWVNO010002511.1:350344-404147 GCA_963930645.1 Salticus scenicus | reverse complement strand
CTCCATGCTTTTACATTTCTACAGTGTAATGAAAATGTAAACATACATGATCAAATCTATTTATATATTTCTTTAACGTGGATTAGTTGCAATTAATTTTTACCGGAACGATATAGCAGTGTAATTATTGATATACGCGAGGATAAAAAATAATATTTAAAAATGAACAATATTTAAGCATGCGGACTAAACTCAATAAACTAATAAGAAAAAATTACAATATTTGTCTGCTTACATTATTTTATGGAAAACTGTATTTTTAAAAATTGCTTCTTAAATCTTTATGAGCGTCATTTTAAACATAGAAATACTTTAAAGATTATACAGAATATGCATAACTGTCATAAATTGACTAAAATTCATAAACATAAAAATATAATCAAAATAAGAATTATTATTATTATTATATTTTAAACAAAATATACCAAAATAAATACAAAGTCATCACCAACATCGCGACAAAAATTTAAAAGGCATCATGGAAATCCTATACTATATCTGTACTGCCTGCGAAAATATGAAACTGGGCCTTCAACCATGAATTTTATTTTGAAACCTTTCTTTGAATGATCTTGGTCTCACTATTGCACAATATTAATTTGGTACTAATAATAATTTGGCTTCTGGCGAATTAAAATTTTAATTAGATGGGGAATTCGGTATAATATTTATGAGTTTCAAATTTTAAAAGTAAATAAGAAAAGAAAAGTGCGAAAAATTCGCATGGGTTTGCTAGTTTAAACTGCAACGTTGAACTGTAATAATAAAATATCGAACGAAATAAATTTAGGAAATAGCGTGAAAGATGTAAAAAATTTAAAATTTTCAAATTTAATTTTAAAATATTATATGTTTTTTTGATAAATTTTAATAATATAAATTTTGTAAGATTTCAATGCACACGTATGAAAATTTTATAAAAAGGAAAAGTAAGTGAACGAACTTATCTTTATCTTGAAGTTAGTATCCGAAGTATCCGAAAGTTAGATTCAAATCTGAATGTAAACACAAAATATGATGAGTAAGCAAGTAGTAGTCAGAAGCTATGAACTTTGGATCGCACGAGCCACGCCAAGAAATACCAACTTCCTGTGCAGCAACAGAGCAGATGGCATTTACACGTGTCGAAACTTTCTGTCAATCAAGCAATTTATTCAATAACACCCGTTTCTAATAAAGATTTTTCATACTGTTCAAAACTTAACCTTTTTAAAAATTATTATACTGAGGCCATCCTAAAACTTTCTTCTATATTTTCCTGCGCAGGTCGATGTCATAAATATTATTTGCTAAAATAATCTATCAAAAATATTTTCCATGATAAATGTATACGATTTTCATCTCAAACAAATATAACACTAAATATCCAAAAAAATCAATTTTATAGTATACAAAATATGTATCTTAAGAAATGTATTTTACATAATGAAAAATGTGAAAAGTCGATAACTTTGTTTTAAATTATCACAGATTTAGGGTTCATCCTTTCGCTTTAAAAGTATAGACGACTTTTCTGGCAAGAATATTGAAAATTTTAATACAATAGCGAAAGCGATGAACTATACAAATTGCCCATACTTTTTTTTTTTATTAAATATTACTAATAATATATATATATATATATATATACATATTTAATTTTCCAGGGAAAAGTTAAAAACAATGCTCACTCATGTACATTTATACGAAATTTTGACCTATTATGACATATTAAAAATTCTGAAAATAATGGTATGACAGCGTCACCTACTGAACGATTTATTAACAAATATAATCGCCACCAGTTTAGGTCATAGTCCAAGTAAACCAAGTTTGAATAAATTACGTTCATTAGTTCGTGAGATACAGCCTCCGTAAAATTTTGAAGTTTATTAATTTAATCATAAAAATTTAATCAACACATGTTTTTATAATTATCATTTTTATATATGAAATTGTGTACATTTTTCATCACAAAATGCTGAAATACAGATATCTGAAAAATCGCAGAAAGCAATAGCAGCACCATCCGTCGGGTGGATATATACGGAAACTGAAGCAGCACATTTTGTCATTATATATATATGTCTCACATACAAGGTTTGATAAGTATTCGTATTATAGAAGGTGAGGTACAGGCTTCCCGTAAGTTGAAACGTAACAGTGCCACCTGTCATTTGATATGTACCCGAAGTGAATCAGTAAAATTTGCGTAATATCTTATCTATTTCACGTACCAAATTTAGAGCATTTATAAATCATAGAAAATTCGCTATTGCGTTCCATTCCCTTGAATAAAATTAAATTGCAGCATACTAGTGCCTTCAGTTGTCCGATATGCACGCAAAATTATTCTGCAAAGTTTTATATGATATAAATTTTACATACCAAGTTCAGTGTATTTATAATTATTTATATCACAAAAACTGAATTATTGCCATTACGTTAACGGGATTAAATTGCAGGAGAGCAGCGCCACCAGTTGGTCAATATATGCACCCGAATTAAATCAGCGTTGTGTTACATAATATCTGTTTCACATATTAAGTTTGGTGCATTTATGCGCTGTAGAAGCTGAGATATAATCTCCCCATAAAAGTGAGAATTTACAGAATAGAAGTGAACCCTATCTGGTGATACATTCCAGAGGCTAATGTGCACCAAAGCTGATATTTAGGTCAATATCTAATTTAATATTCCTGATATTTAGCAAATTAGTTTAAAGTCTAACTAAACATCAAGTTTGGTTAAATTTCGTCCATTGGTTTGTGAGATGCAGAGTCCACAAAACTTTGATAACACACACACACACACACACACACAAAAAAAAAAAAAAAAAAAAAAAAAAAAAAAAAAACAGACAGACTGGCATTTTGAAAGAATGATAGAATTGTGTTCTGGACATCTCAAGAGTGTATAAACCCATGGAAAACCGGAGATCAAAAATTCCCAATTATCCAACACATTTCTCTTGGAAAATACAAAATAATATTATTAATAATAATAATAAATAAATAAATAAATAAAATAAATTAATTTTTTGTAACTTAATTTATTACTAATTTATGAAGCAAATAATAATGAATATCTGCAAAAGTAATCTGGAGTAATGTGTTTGACAGAATTCAACAACATAAAACTTAAATAAAATTATAAATAATTATAATGATTATAATAAAATATAATTAAAGTTTAAAATTTTGTAATTTTTTCTCACCGTATCTCTATTACATTTCAATGATTATTCTACATGTCAACAAAATTTGAAACTGAAAATAAGGGGAAAAAAACTGAGAGAAAAAAAAAAGGCATTTTCTCATATTCGTTATAATCACACTGTGACAGAACGTGCTACGACAGTGATACACTTGAACGTTTTTCATAGAACTAGAGTTGTACGTTTTATAGATGGTACAAAGCAAACCTTTTCAGAACGTTCTAAGTAATACTATTTTTGAACGTCTAATCGAACGTTCTCTTGACACGAAACACGGTGTTTGAACGACTGTAACCGTTATTAGACGTCCACAGAACGTTCCCGTGCTACTTGGGTATAGTATTTAAAAAAAAAAAAATGATAATAAGAGATTTTTCATTATGCAAAAATGAAAGTTAAAAATTTATTCTTAGCAAAAATTAGTTTCAAATCATTGTATAGTAATTCACATTCAAACTGAACTTGAGAAATTGCAGGGCAAGATAAACTTATATTTTCTTTCAAATTTTTTTACCCAATCCCACAAATTTTAAGCATAAATTATGCTAAGAGGGATAGATAAAAATTACATCAGAAAAGCAGGAGAAATGAGTGGAAAATCAGGAGCTTAGAAAAACAAGCAAAACGCAGGAGACTCCTGCCAAAAGCAGGAGACTTGGCATGTCTGTGATTGTGTCATTAATTATCGTGCCATTATTTTAATCTAAAACATTCCCTGCCCCAGTGGCAGAAACGCCGTGACTCGGCGACATAGTCGCGGACACAGGAAAATGGCTTGCAGACAGTTTTTGTCTGTACTAATAAAAAAATTAGTCTGCAGCTTTCAGACACTTTGTCTGTACTACTAAAAAAAAAAAATGCCCGCAACTTTCAGATAGATTTTGTCTGTAGCCATAAAAAATTGTTTGCAATTTATGGACATTTTTCTCCCGTGACAATGTGCTACCGATGTATGATGTTTTAGGCACTCTCTGGTCGGAATTCTAGAGCCCCCTATAGGTGCCTTGGTAGAAACACACAAAACAGTGATTAACAAGGGCGACCTAGGAGCCTAGATCTTCCTTGATAGGCAGCATTATGCGTGTATTCTTTTATCCTGTTACCTGTTACTAAGATTCTACGGAAACGTAGAAAAGTGCTAATTTCATTAAAAACTGCTCCGAAACTTCTCCTCCACTTCAAAATTCACTTATAAAAATTTCTGTATCAAAATTAATACTTTTATTATTTATAATGTGTTGTCAAACATTGCTATAAAATATTTAATTGAATGAGTTTACTATTGAATGAACTTACTATTTTATAATTGTTTATACTATATTGTTCTGTAGTAAAATTGTATTGTGTATTGTTGCACGAGATCACCACTTTTGTTAACCCCCCCCCCCCCAACTCTAATTCCAGATTGCCGCTATCAGCTTTCAGGATTTTTGAGCTTAAGCCATTTTTAACCCTGACTACAGCCAAATTTTGCAGACTGATTATGAAATTTTAAAAACCTGTCGCAGACAGCTACAAAATTTTCTGTCACTGGGTTCCCTGCAATTACTCTTTAAACCGTACACTCCTGTCTAATGAACCTTAATATACAAAATGTGACCATAAACTGACAACTCCAAAACCAAAAAAGTCATGTATGATAAGCATGACCAATGCCCCTGGCATTCTTGTTGGTTTGGCTTCAGAATAAATCTTAAAACTAACTTCATTGTTTTATTATTGTAATAAATTGGTAAAGAAGTGCAAGGGGGGGGGCCTCAATGTAGTAAGGGCTCAGTGCAATTTTCGTCCCGGGCCTCGAGAGTTGTAGGTCCGCAATCGCATGTATTTGTCAACTAGAACCTGCTTATATCTTCAAAAAGTAACTTTCTACACTAAAAAATGTCAACATGTTTCTTACCAATATCATTACAGGATCTATCTTTAGCTCCTTTTGAATTGTAATTTTCATAAAAAAAATAAAAAAAAGTAACAGAATAATCAAAAAGGGAGGTGCACAACTCCGTATTGCACAAACCTACATATTGAGACCAAAGCAGCAGGTGTTCAATTAGACATCATGACAGTCACAAGTATGAATTTGCAATATTCTACGATTATTTGTATTGGGCTATGCAAGACACAAAATCCATTTTGCAAATTGGGATTACAGTACTTCCTTATGATTTTCATAAGGAAGTAAGAATAAATGATTTTCTTTATACACAAATGAAATAATTTCTGTTTAAGAATTTTATTTATTAATCAATCATGATGATTTGTTGTTTGGGTTTAACATCGCACTAGTACTGCACAATGGATAATTCTTACCAATCATGAAAATTCATTTTAGATAAAGTGGAGTGTAATGTTGATTTTTTTATACTAACTATGTGAAAAATGCTAGGTCTGGGATTTAAACCTGGACCCTCAGCCTAATGTGGAAAAAATGCCGGGGTTATCAGCCAGTGTAGCTAAGTGGGAGAGCAATCCCATGTTGGGTGAAGGGTCCTGGTTTGATTCCGGATTGTGGTATTTTTCACATAGTTGGTGTATATATATAAAATCATCCTTACATTCCACTTTATCTAAATAGTTATAAATTCTGTTTGTACTAAAAATAAAAGATATGCAGGTAATGCTGTTATCTACTTTTTATTTAAAGAAAAAAAAATATATAGAGATAAATTTTGAATTGAAATTAATTACAGTTATATAAACAGAAGGAGGCTTAATATGAAACTATGTACCATTCATACATGACCATGTTTTTATCCAAAATTAGAAGAGAAAAAAATATAAAAAATCTTTTATTTCATGTTTAGGTTTTTTTTTTTATCCCACATTACATCATTTTTAGTATTACAAATCATATATAAGTATTCAAATAAAAGCATTTCGAAAAACAAATATATTAAAAACTTCCGATTTTCAGCTTAATTTTCTATTAGTGTTAAATTTTTGGATGCTCTGCAGTATTTAGTATATAAATAAAAGACATTGAAACAGTTGTGAAATTATAAATTATAGAATTTTTAATTTAATATGAAGGGGGGGGGGGGAGAAAAATTTATTTGCAATGTCCCAACACGGGAAATACAGCATTTTTCCAAAATGTAACACATTTTCCATCAAATTTATGCAGTAATTTTCATCATAATTTGTATGAAGAATATAAATTTCTTTTGATGTCTCAAAGTCATGTTTTGCAACGCAAAATATTCCTTTTTGTTTTTTGGTAAAGTACATTTGAAGCTGCATCTGTGCTTTAAATTTTTCTGTTATCTCTCCATTGCGTATATATTTTTCCACTGCTTTCTCAGAACTTGGGCACTTAAGTTCGATGACGCAGTCTTTTGAAACGCCATCTGGTGAAGCTCCCATTACTGGGAAGTGTGGCGAGAGATAAAAGCCACAATGCTTTATATTTATCCCCATTTTTTTCCCAGCAGGTGTCTCACTTCATTTTCTAGTTTTTTACCTCGTTTCATGGCATATGTTTGCTTGATTTTAGCAGCACCCATAATACTTTCTACAAGAGAGCCATGCATAGTTTGGCATTGAGCACTTTCGTATGCCTTTGATGCTGTTATTCGACCATAGCGCAGTTCATGCCACAGGCTGTCCTTATCTTGTAGTACTGTTTTAATTGCTCCTTCATGACATACACCCTCTGTCATCTGGGATGAACAGTACTGCAAGAAATCTGAGGATGTCATAGCTGAGTGTTGTTTAGATAGAAAGTTTAAAATTAAATTATGCATCGAGATTTTTTTTTCGTCTGAAGGTTCTGAAAAGTAATTTGTGAGAACACTACCAGTTCTCTCTGTATCTTTGGCAGTTTTCAGCACTTCTGAAAGAAATTATCCATTTCTTTCGTGCAACTGGCCAATCTGCCCTTTTCCGAGTTCTTTACCTGATTTTCCTGATATTTCAATGATTTGCCGACTTGTGATAATTTTGACTGCTTCCAGTAGCACGTCACCTCTGTAACAGATGGTTCTTCGCTACGTCGATGAAGCCATGCTAGAAACGCAATGGCATTTTTGCAACCTCCTGTAATAATAAAGAAATATGTAAGATTTCTTTAAATAGAAGTATTTTGTTATAAATGCACTTTTTGTTTTACATACTGAAATAAAAAAATCTCAGTTTGAAATAAATTAGCTTCAATAAATAGTTTTATTTTTTTCCCTCCTAAAAGTATAATCAAATTTAATAATGTTAATACTTCGGGGGGGGGATTTTTTTTTTTTTTCAAATATAAGTATGTGTGTATATATATATTGTAGTTAATGAGAAAAAATTATGCTAAGAGGGATAGATAAAAATTACATCAGAAATGCAGGAGAAATGAGTGGAAAATCAGGAGCTTAGAAAAACAAGCAAAACGCAGGAGACTCCTGCCAAAAGCAGGAGACTTGGCATGTCTGTGATTGTGTCATTAATTATCGTGCCATTATTTTAATCTAAAACATTCCCTGCCCCAGTGGCAGAAACGCCGTGACTCGGCGACATAGTCGCGGACACAGGAAAATGGCTTGCAGACAGTTTTTGTCTGTACTAATAAAAAAATTAGTCTGCAGCTTTCAGACACTTTGTCTGTACTACTAAAAAAAAAAATTGCCCGCAACTTTCAGATAGATTTTGTCTGTAGCCATAAAAAATTGTTTGCAATTTATGGACATTTTTCTCCCGTGACAATGTGCTACCGATGTATGATGTTTTAGGCACTCTCTGGTCGGAATTCTAGAGCCCCCTATAGGTGCCTTGGTAGAAACACACAAAACAGTGATTAACAAGGGCGACCTAGGAGCCTAGATCTTCCTTGATAGGCAGCATTATGCGTGTATTCTTTTATCCTGTTACCTGTTACTAAGATTCTACGGAAACGTAGAAAAGTGCTAATTTCATTAAAAACTGCTCCGAAACTTCTCCTCCACTTCAAAATTCACTTATAAAAATTTCTGTATCAAAATTAATACTTTTATTATTTATAATGTGTTGCCAAACATTGCTATAAAATATTTAATTGAATGAGTTTACTATTGAATGAACTTACTATTTTATAATTGTTTATACTATATTGTTCTGTAGTAAAATTGTATTGTGTATTGTTGCACGAGATCACCACTTTTGTTAACCCCCCCCCCCCCAACTCTAATTCCAGATTGCCGCTATCAGCTTTCAGGATTTTTGAGCTTAAGCCATTTTTAACCCTGACTACAGCCAAATTTTGCAGACTGATTATGAAATTTTAAAAACCTGTCGCAGACAGCTACAAAATTTTCTGTCACTGGGTTCCCTGCAATTACTCTTTAAACCGTACACTCCTGTCTAATGAACCTTAATATACAAAATGTGACCATAAACTGACAACTCCAAAACCAAAAAAGTCATGTATGATAAGCATGACCAATGCCCCTGGCATTCTTGTTGGTTTGGCTTCAGAATAAATCTTAAAACTAACTTCATTGTTTTATTATTGTAATAAATTGGTAAAGAAGTGCAAGGGGGGGGGCCTCAATGTAGTAAGGGCTCAGTGCAATTTTCGTCCCGGGCCTCGAGAGTTGTAGGTCCGCAATCGCATGTATTTGTCAACTAGAACCTGCTTATATCTTCAAAAAGTAACTTTCTACACTAAAAAATGTCAACATGTTTCTTACCAATATCATTACAGGATCTATCTTTAGCTCCTTTTGAATTGTAATTTTCATAAAAAAAATAAAAAAAAGTAACAGAATAATCAAAAAGGGAGGTGCACAACTCCGTATTGCACAAACCTACATATTGAGACCAAAGCAGCAGGTGTTCAATTAGACATCATGACAGTCACAAGTATGAATTTGCAATATTCTACGATTATTTGTATTGGGCTATGCAAGACACAAAATCCATTTTGCAAATTGGGATTACAGTACTTCCTTATGATTTTCATAAGGAAGTAAGAATAAATGATTTTCTTTATACACAAATGAAATAATTTCTGTTTAAGAATTTTATTTATTAATCAATCATGATGATTTGTTGTTTGGGTTTAACATCGCACTAGTACTGCACAATGGATAATTCTTACCAATCATGAAAATTCATTTTAGATAAAGTGGAGTGTAATGTTGATTTTTTTATACTAACTATGTGAAAAATGCTAGGTCTGGGATTTAAACCTGGACCCTCAGCCTAATGTGGAAAAAATGCCGGGGTTATCAGCCAGTGTAGCTAAGTGGGAGAGCAATCCCATGTTGGGTGAAGGGTCCTGGTTTGATTCCGGATTGTGGTATTTTTCACATAGTTGGTGTATATATATAAAATCATCCTTACATTCCACTTTATCTAAATAGTTATAAATTCTGTTTGTACTAAAAATAAAAGATATGCAGGTAATGCTGTTATCTACTTTTTATTTAAAGAAAAAAAAATATATAGAGATAAATTTTGAATTGAAATTAATTACAGTTATATAAACAGAAGGAGGCTTAATATGAAACTATGTACCATTCATACATGACCATGTTTTTATCCAAAATTAGAAGAGAAAAAAATATAAAAAATCTTTTATTTCATGTTTAGGTTTTTTTTTTATCCCACATTACATCATTTTTAGTATTACAAATCATATATAAGTATTCAAATAAAAGCATTTCGAAAAACAAATATATTAAAAACTTCCGATTTTCAGCTTAATTTTCTATTAGTGTTAAATTTTTGGATGCTCTGCAGTATTTAGTATATAAATAAAAGACATTGAAACAGTTGTGAAATTATAAATTATAGAATTTTTAATTTAATATGAAGGGGGGGGGGAGAAAAATTTATTTGCAATGTCCCAACACGGGAAATACAGCATTTTTCCAAAATGTAACACATTTTCCATCAAATTTATGCAGTAATTTTCATCATAATTTGTATGAAGAATATAAATTTCTTTTGATGTCTCAAAGTCATGTTTTGCAACGCAAAATATTCCTTTTTGTTTTTTGGTAAAGTACATTTGAAGCTGCATCTGTGCTTTAAATTTTTCTGTTATCTCTCCATTGCGTATATATTTTTCCACTGCTTTCTCAGAACTTGGGCACTTAAGTTCGATGACGCAGTCTTTTGAAACGCCATCTGGTGAAGCTCCCATTACTGGGAAGTGTGGCGAGAGATAAAAGCCACAATGCTTTATATTTATCCCCATTTTTTTCCCAGCAGGTGTCTCACTTCATTTTCTAGTTTTTTACCTCGTTTCATGGCATATGTTTGCTTGATTTTAGCAGCACCCATAATACTTTCTACAAGAGAGCCATGCATAGTTTGGCATTGAGCACTTTCGTATGCCTTTGATGCTGTTATTCGACCATAGCGCAGTTCATGCCACAGGCTGTCCTTATCTTGTAGTACTGTTTTAATTTGCTGCTTCATGACATACACCCTCTGTCATCTGGGATGAACAGTACTGCAAGAAATCTGAGGATGTCATAGCTGAGTGTTGTTTAGATAGAAAGTTTAAAATTAAATTATGCATCGAGATTTTTTTTTCGTCTGAAGGTTCTGAAAAGTAATTTGTGAGAACACTACCAGTTCTCTCTGTATCTTTGGCAGTTTTCAGCACTTCTGAAAGAAATTATCCATTTCTTTCGTGCAACTGGCCAATCTGCCCTTTTCCGAGTTCTTTACCTGATTTTCCTGATATTTCAATGATTTGCCGACTTGTGATAATTTTGACTGCTTCCAGTAGCACGTCACCTCTGTAACAGATGGTTCTTCGCTACGTCGATGAAGCCATGCTAGAAACGCAATGGCATTTTTGCAACCTCCTGTAATAATAAAGAAATATCTAAGATTTCTTTAAATAGAAGTATTTTGTTATAAATGCACTTTTTGTTTTACATACTGAAATAAAAAAATCTCAGTTTGAAATAAATTAGCTTCAATAAATAGTTTTATTTTTTTCCCTCCTAAAAGTATAATCAAATTTAATAATGTTAATACTTCGGGGGGGGGGGATTTTTTTTTTTTTTCAAATATAAGTATGTGTGTATATATATATTGTAGTTAATGAGAAAAAATTATGCTAAGAGGGATAGATAAAAATTACATCAGAAATGCAGGAGAAATGAGTGGAAAATCAGGAGCTTAGAAAAACAAGCAAAACGCAGGAGACTCCTGCCAAAAGCAGGAGACTTGGCATGTCTGTGATTGTGTCATTAATTATCGTGCCATTATTTTAATCTAAAACATTCCCTGCCCCAGTGGCAGAAACGCCGTGACTCGGCGACATAGTCGCGGACACAGGAAAATGGCTTGCAGACAGTTTTTGTCTGTACTAATAAAAAAATTAGTCTGCAGCTTTCAGACACTTTGTCTGTACTACTAAAAAAAAAAATTGCCCGCAACTTTCAGATAGATTTTGTCTGTAGCCATAAAAAATTGTTTGCAATTTATGGACATTTTTCTCCCGTGACAATGTGCTACCGATGTATGATGTTTTAGGCACTCTCTGGTCGGAACTCTAGAGCCCCCTATAGGTGCCTTGGTAGAAACACACAAAACAGTGATTAACAAGGGCGACCTAGGAGCCTAGATCTTCCTTGATAGGCAGCATTATGCGTGTATTCTTTTATCCTGTTACCTGTTACTAAGATTCTACGGAAACGTAGAAAAGTGCTAATTTCATTAAAAACTGCTCCGAAACTTCTCCTCCACTTCAAAATTCACTTATAAAAATTTCTGTATCAAAATTAATACTTTTATTATTTATAATGTGTTGTCAAACATTGCTATAAAATATTTAATTGAATGAGTTTACTATTGAATGAACTTACTATTTTATAATTGTTTATACTATATTGTTCTGTAGTAAAATTGTATTGTGTATTGTTGCACGAGATCACCACTTTTGTTAACCCCCCCCCCCCCCCAACTCCAATTCCAGATTGCCGCTATCAGCTTTCAGGATTTTTGAGCTTAAGCCATTTTTAACCCTGACTACAGCCAAATTTTGCAGACTGATTATGAAATTTTAAAAACCTGTCGCAGACAGCTACAAAATTTTCTGTCACTGGGTTCCCTGCAATTACTCTTTAAACCGTACACTCCTGTCTAATGAACCTTAATATACAAAATGTGACCATAAACTGACAACTCCAAAACCAAAAAAGTCATGTATGATAAGCATGACCAATGCCCCTGGCATTCTTGTTGGTTTGGCTTCAGAATAAATCTTAAAACTAACTTCATTGTTTTATTATTGTAATAAATTGGTAAAGAAGTGCAAGGGGGGGGGGCTCAATGTAGTAAGGGCTCAGTGCAATTTTCGTCCCGGGCCTCGAGAGTTGTAGGTCCGCAATCGCATGTATTTGTCAACTAGAACCTGCTTATATCTTCAAAAAGTAACTTTCTACACTAAAAAATGTCAACATGTTTCTTACCAATATCATTACAGGATCTATCTTTAGCTCCTTTTGAATTGTAATTTTCATAAAATAAAATAAAAAAAAGTAACAGAATAATCAAAAAGGGAGGTGCACAACTCCGTATTGCACAAACCTACATATTGAGACCAAAGCAGCAGGTGTTCAATTAGACATCATGACAGTCACAAGTATGAATTTGCAATATTCTATGATTATTTGTATTGGGCTATGCAAGACACAAAATCCATTTTGCAAATTGGGATTACAGTACTTCCTTATGATTTTCATAAGGAAGTAAGAATAAATGATTTTCTTTATACACAAATGAAATAATTTCTGTTTAAGAATTTTATTTATTAATCAATCATGATGATTTGTTGGTTGGGTTTAACATCGCACTAGTACTGCACAATGGATAATTCTTACCAATCATGAAAATTCATTTTAGATAAAGTGGAGTGTAATGTTGATTTTTTTATACTATGTGAAAAATGCTAGGTCTGGGATTTAAACCTGGACCCTCAGCCTAATGTGGAAAAAATGCCGGGGTTATCAGCCAGTGTAGCTAAGTGGGAGAGCAATCCCATGTTGGGTGAAGGGTCCTGGTTTGATTCCGGATTGTGGTATTTTTCACATAGTTGGTGTATATATATAAAATCATCCTTACATTCCACTTTATCTAAATAGTTATAAATTCTGTTTGTACTAAAAATAAAAGATATGCAGGTAATGCTGTTATCTACTTTTTATTTAAAGAAAAAAAAATATATAGAGATAAATTTTGAATTGAAATTAATTACAGTTATATAAACAGAAGGAGGCTTAATATGAAACTATGTACCATTCATACATGACCATGTTTTTATCCAAAATTAGAAGAGAAAAAAATATAAAAAATCTTTTATTTCATGTTTAGGTTTTTTTTTTTTTTATCCCACATTACATCATTTTTAGTATTACACATCATATATAAGTATTCAAATAAAAGCATTTCGAAAAACAAATATATTAAAAACTTCCGATTTTCAGCTTAATTTTCTATTAGTGTTAAATTTTTGGATGCTCTGCAGTATTTAGTATATAAATAAAAGACATTGAAACAGTTGTGAAATTATAAATTATAGAATTTTTAATTTAATATGAAGGGGGGGGGGGGAGAAAAATTTATTTACAATGTCCCAACACGGGAAATACAGCATTTTTCCAAAATGTAACACATTTTCCATCAAATTTATGCAGTAATTTTCATCATAATTTGTATGAAGAATATAAATTTCTTTTGATGTCTCAAAGTCATGTTTTGCAACGCAAAATATTCCTTTTTGTTTTTTGGTAAAGTACATTTGAAGCTGCATCTGTGCTTTAAATTTTTCTGTTATCTCTCCATTGCGTATATATTTTTCCACTGCTTTCTCAGAACTTGGGCACTTAAGTTCGATGACGCAGTCTTTTGAAACGCCATCTGGTGAAGCTCCCATTACTGGGAAGTGTGGCGAGAGATAAAAGCCACAATGCTTTATATTTATCCCCATTTTTTTCCCAGCAGGTGTCTCACTTCATTTTCTAGTTTTTTACCTCGTTTCATGGCATATGTTTGCTTGATTTTAGCAGCACCCATAATACTTTCTACAAGAGAGCCATGCATAGTTTGGCATTGAGCACTTTCGTATGCCTTTGATGCTGTTATTCGACCATAGCGCAGTTCATGCCACAGGCTGTCCTTATCTTGTAGTACTGTTTTAATTGCTGCTTCATGACATACAGCCTCTGTCATCTGGGATGAACAGTACTGCAAGAAATCTGAGGATGTCATAGCTGAGTGTTGTTTAGATAGAAAGTTTAAAATTAAATTATGCATCGAGATTTTTTTTTCGTCTGAAGGTTCTGAAAAGTAATTTGTGAGAACACTACCAGTTCTCTCTGTATCTTTGGCAGTTTTCAGCACTTCTGAAAGAAATTATCCATTTCTTTCGTGCAACTGGCCAATCTGCCCTTTTCCGAGTTCTTTACCTGATTTTCCTGATATTTCAATGATTTGCCGACTTGTGATAATTTTGACTGCTTCCAGTAGCACGTCACCTCTGTAACAGATGGTTCTTCGCTACGTCGATGAAGCCATGCTAGAAACGCAATGGCATTTTTGCAACCTCCTGTAATAATAAAGAAATATGTAAGATTTCTTTAAATAGAAGTATTTTGTTATAAATGCACTTTTTGTTTTACATACTGAAATAAAAATATCTCAGTTTGAAATAAATTAGCTTCAATAAATAGTTTTATTTTTTTCCCTCCTAAAAGTATAATCAAATTTAATAATGTTAATACTTCGGGGGGGGGGGGATTTTTTTTTTTTCAAATATAAGTATGTGTGTATATATATATTGTAGTTAATGAGAAAAAAGCTCTTTATTGCTAAAACAGAAATTGATAATAATTTTGATAGTAGTAGACTTTTCTGTGCCAGTCCATCACCCCAATCTTTTTGCTTCCCCCCCCCCTTTATTTAAGTTCACAAATATATAACTCTTTAAAAAATATGTACTCTAATTGTCTTTTGATTGTAATCTTAAAAAAAAAAAAAGGCAGCTTAGTTAGGTACAATCTAAATTTTTTTCTTGTGAAATTTCTGGTTCATCTTTTTTCTTTTATTTTTCATTCTGCTCCCCCCCCCCTCGCATACATGTCTTTTATGGCTTTATTTATTCAACTTATTCAATCCATAACTTCATAAGTCTTAAAGTCATACCTGAAATTTAAAAGTTTTAAGAGAGTTTTTATTATTTTCTTATTAATAAACTCTCAAAATTTTTATTTTCATTAGTTTGTTAATAATAAATCTGTCATTTAAATTACCTGCCACCTGCCATAATGAATAAATTTTTATTCCTTAATATTTTTTGCTAACTTTCCGAACTCTTTAATATACAAAGCAACATCAAACTTTTTTAATTAAAAGAGATCTGTCATTACTGTCAATTATTTTTTAATAATAATCATATAAAGAATACCCAGTAAATAATCAATTTAACTTCACACCTAGAAATTTTTTTCTCATTGTCTTTGCACAAATCATCCCTTTTTTATTACAGCAAAAAAATGGTTACAACTTCAGTTTCTTTAAAAAAATTATTACCAATTTGTTTTTTTATAAGAATGGATACATAGCTAATTATTAAATTATAATGTTTGAAATTTATGTTTCAATTTTTTTAGTACTGATGGTAGTGTCATGTAAAAATTTTTACACTTTTAAACTTTTTATTTAAAGTAGTTAATTGCATAGATTAAGAGAGAGAGAGAGGGGGGGGGAGCAGATGTTTAAAGTTTTTATGCTTATACAGAAAACACAAATGATTATAGATCAATAAGCTAAATACCAATAAATTATTTTATATTAACCCAAAGATGCAGCACAGCTCTCACATTGAGCAATCAGTACTTCTTCATCATCTTCATTACATATTACATGTCACTGTTACTTCATACCCCTTTTTGGCTATCCTGTGTTCAGGTGTTACTAGGGCTTTAACAGTGCATATGGAGTTCTCACGCTTTACTTGGACATGGCCTACAGTGCTGTCACCATAAATTTCACGTCCTGATCGAAATGCAGAAATAAAGTGAATTTTGTACTTTTAATTTTGTTGTTACAAATATCAATAAATTATTTAAAATATTTATACTACTTTTATACATTCCTTCTGAGTTTTACTTTATTTACATATAGTACATTAAATAAAAGGGGTTAGTAAATCGATTTTATAAATCATTGAAAGAGTGATCAATTTGTATGCAGGTATTTGTAGAATATCTTAAATTAATTATCTGAGAAATCAATAATTGTTTTTATATTTTTCTGTTTAATTGTCAAATTTAAAAGAAAAAAACATCATAGTTCAATTTAGAAAAAGGGATAATTTATAGAAGAGTAAAATCTATTGTAAAAAAATTTTTTAGAAAATCAATTTTCTGTGCTCAAAATATAAATAATGCATTTTGAAAATAACATTCGTTTAATTAAAAAAAATAATAATAATGTTTTACTGATGTCAGTAATATAATCATTAATAAATAAATAACTCATTAATATAGTCGCTCATAATAAATGTTCTAATATACCGGATGATTCAAAATAGATGTTACAGCGATTATCTAGTAAACTAAGAAAGATAGAAACATACTTCCAATTGCAAAATTAGTGCAAATTGAGAGCAGATTTCAGATATGGCATTTTTTTGTACAAGGGGTTCTATACATATTAAGTACGAAATTTAATTTTTATACGGTCCCTCCTATCATATGACTTATATTTAGAAAAATATTCTCCTCGTTCTAACTAGCAAAAAAAAAAAAAAAAAAAAAAGTCATCTCTCTAAGTCAAAATCTCGCTGAGTTATTGCAAATTGAAAATTCTAGCATTTTTCGCCAAGTCTTAAGGGGTTGTATCAAAAGTGAGAAATTGTAATTACTATAGCTTTTGCAATAAGGCACACGTTGATCACCGTTTGGGAAAAAAAATCATTCAGGGAAAGATGGCTATTTTAACCTGTAATGTCTCTCTTTCCCCTAATGAATATAAGAGAATACTCATTAACACTTTCCAACAAGGTTGAAAAGTGTTAATAACTTCGATTTGTCTGCCCACCTGTCTGTCTGTCCGCGCTCTAACTCCCGTAAATATTTAGGGAATTTCTTGAAACTGATATATGTTATTCAAGTTCACTGTCGGATGCTCCCTATTGAAAATGGAGTTTATATTTCTAATGGTTTGTGTACAAGGAACCCCGAAAATATTTCAAAGCTTTGTGCTCTATGAGAGGCATTTCTATAAACCATATTTTCATACCTTACTGTACAAAAACCTTAATGAAATTGAAATATGTTACGCAAGTTCACTATCGAATGTTCCCTGGTGAAAATGGAGTTTATACCTCTACTGGTTTGTGTACAGGGACCCCCGACAATATTTTAAAGCATTGTGTTCTACGAGAGGCATTTCTACAAACCATATTTTTATACCCTTACTGTACACAAATCTTAATGAAATGGAAATATGTTATTCAAGTTCACTATCGGATATTTCCTGTTTAAGATGAAGTAAATACCACCACTGATTCGTGTACAGGGACACACAAAAGTAATCCAAAGCATTGCGTTTTATGAGAAACATTTCTATAAACTAAATTTTAATAACTTTACTTTGCACAAGGATTTATGAAATTGAAATTTGTTATTTATAAGCACAAAAGAAAATGCTTTGCATAGAATATAGCATGATTAGCCTTAGATTTAAAGGGTGACACAAAAATATTCAGTTATATAAAGAGCTATTAATAAATATTAGCTAAAATTGCACTTTCGTTTATATTAAGCGTTTTTAACACTTTCTAACATTTTTAACACTTCCCAACAAGGTTGAAATGAGTTAATGACTTCAGTTTGTCTGTCTGTCTCCCCGCTCCGGTAAATATTTGTGGAATTTCTTGAAACTAATATATGTTATTCAAGTTCATTATCGGATGTTCCCTATTGAAAATGGAGTTTATACCTTTACTGGTTTGTATACAGGGGCACCCGAAAGTATTTCAAAGCATTGTGTTCTATGTTCTATGAGAGGCATTTCTATAAACCATATTTTCATACCCTTACTGTACACAAATCTTAATGAAATTGAAATATGTTATTCAAGTTCACTATCGGATGTTTCCTTTAAAAAATGGAGTAAATACACCAACTGATTTGTGTACAGGGACACTCAAAAGTATTCCAAAGCATTGCGTTCTATGAGAGATATTTCTATAAATAAAATTTTAATAACTTTACTTTCCATGAAGTTTTAGGAAATTGAAATATGTTATTTATATGCACAAAAGAATGCTTTACATAGAATATAGCATGATTAGCATTTGATTTATAGGGTGACACAAAGTATTCTGTTATATTAAGAGCTATTGATAAAAATTTGCTAGAATTCTACTTTCGTTTACATAAAGTGTTTATAACACTTTCTAACGTTTTTTTAAGTGTAAATATGATATCAATTTGTTTGTCTCTCCGTCTGTCTGTCTGCCCGCGCTCTAACGCCCGTAAATATTTATGGAATTTTTTGAAACTGATATATGTTATTCAAGTTCACTATCGGATGTCCCCTATTGAAAATGAAGTTTATACCTCTATTGGTTTGTGTACAGGGACACCCGAAAGTATTTCATAGAATTGTGTTCTATGAGAGGTATTTCTATAAACCATATTTTCATAGCTTTACTGTACAATATCTTCATGAAATTGAAATATGTTAATCAGTTTCACTATTGGATGCTTCCTATATAAAACAGATTACATACCACCACTAGTTTATGTACAGGGACACTCAAAAGTACTCCAAAGCATTTCGTTCTTTGTGAGATATTTTTATAAATCAAATTTTAATAACTTTGATTTCCACGAAGTTTTAGGAAATTGAAATATGTTATTTATATGCACAAAAGAATGCTTTGCATTGAATATAATATGGTTATCATTAGATTTACAGGGTGACACAAAAATATTCAGTTATATTAAGAGCTATTGATAAAAAATTGCTAGAATTGTACTTTCGTTTACATTAAGCGTTTTGACACTTTCTATTATTTTTTTAGTGTGAATATAATTTCAATTTGTGTATATATCTGACTGTTCTTCTGTCCGTCTGTCTCTCTCTGTTTTTCTGCTCTCTGATTCCCGTAAATATTTATGAAATTTCTTTAAACCGATGTATTTTATTCAAGTTCATTATCGGATGTTTCCTATTGAAAATGGAGTGAATACCTCTTCTGTTTTGTGTACAGGGACACCCAAAAGTATTCGAAAGCATTGTGTTCTATGAGAGGAGTTTCTATAAACAATATTTTAATACTTTTATTATATAGAAACATTAATGAAATTTTAATGTGTTTTTCAATTCCCTTTCGGTTGTTTCCTATGTAAAATAGAGTACATTTCTAAATGGTTTGCGTACAGGGGCACTTGAAAGTATTCCAAAATATTGTGTTGTATGAGAGTTATTTTTATAAACCAAATTTTAATAATTTTATTTTCCACAAAGCTTAATGCAATTGAAATATATTATGCACAAAAGAGTGCCTTCTTTGTAATATTGTATGGTTAGCATTAGATTTACAGGGCCACACAAAAATAATCAGTTACATTGAGAGCTATTAATAAAAATTTGCTGGAATTGCACTTTTGTTTACAGAGCGTTTTAACTCTTTCTAATAATTTTAGTGGGAATATGATATCAATTTGTGCATCTGTCTGTCCGATTGTTACCTTTCTATCTGTCTCTGGCTCCTATCATCCGTGAATATTTTGAGAATTTTTAAAAAATGATACACTCAAGTTCCCTATGGAATGTTCCCTATTTAAAATGTCATTAAAAGGTCCTGTACAACTAGTTTGTTTACAAGGACGACAACAATAACAACAATAAAAAAAAGCCTATGTATTACGTTTTAGGATAGAATTTTTTAAAAGTTATATTTAAAAAACTTTCTACTATAAAAATCATAAAAACATTATCACAGAACAGACAGAAGGACCGAAAAATATACAGATAGAATAATTGATTTTAAAATTACTCTTAGTCATTTTGGAAAGTGTTAAAAAGGCTTAACGCAAAAGAAAATGCAGCCGTTAGATTATAATTAGAGCTTTTGATCTCTCTGAATATTTTAGTGCAGCCCTGTAAATCAGAAAGTTAATTATATCATATTCTATACATCACATTATTTTAGAATATTAACAATACATTTCAATATATTTATGATTTTTACAGTAGAAATATTTTTAAATATAACTTTCATAAAATTCTTTCCTAAAACGTAATGCAAGGCATTTTTTTTTTTTTGTCCCTGTAAACAAACTAGTTATACAGGACCTATTAATGTCATTTTAAACGGGGAACATTCTATAGAGAAAATATTTATAAAAATAACACTCATAGAACACAATGCTTTCGAATGCTTTTGGGTGTCCCTGTACACAAACCAAAAGAGATATTCACTCCATTTTCAATATGGAACATCCGATAGTGAACTTCAATAAAATAGATCAGTTTCGAGAAATTCCTTAAATATTTACAGGAGTTAGAGCGCGGGCAGACAGATGGACAGATACAAAAACTGAAATCATATTCATACTTAAAAAATGTTAGAAAGTGTTAAAAACGCTTAACGTAAACTAAAGAACAATTCTAGCAATTTTTTATTAATAGCTCTTAATGTAACTGGATATTTTTGCGCCACCCTGTAAATCTAATGCTAATCATGCTATATTCTGTGCAAAGCATTCTTTTGTGCATATAAATAACATATTTCAATTTCCAAAAACTTCGTGGAAAGTAAAGTTATTAAAATTTGATTTATAGAAATACCACTCATAGAACGCAATGCTGTGGAATACTTTTGAGTGTTCCTGTACATAAACCGATGGTGGTATTTCCTCCATTTTATACAAGAAACATCCAATATGTCTACAGTAAAGGTATGAAAGAATGGTTTATAGAAATACCTCTCATAGAACACAATGCTTTGAAATACTATCGGGTGTCCCTGTACACAAACCAATAGAGGTATAAACTCCATTTTCAATAGGGAACGTCCGATAGTGAACTTGAATAACATATTTCAATTTCAAGAAATTCCGTAAATATTTACGGGAGTCAGAGCGGGGACAGAAAGACGGACGGACAGACAGACAGATGGACAGTCAGACAGACAAACCGAAGTCATAAACACTTTTCAACCTTGTTGGAAAGTGTTAAAAATGTAAATTTGCATTAAGTTCTTAAAACTGTTGATTTCACGTGTTTGAATCATTTTAGTTGCTATTTTAATAAAACAATCTTTTTTTAAATTTTCTCATCTCGTAGATAACCCCCTAAAGTGAGCCCGTTCGCGTCGAAAAATAGATGCCAAGATTGAAAAGAAAGTGGTGTAAGTCATCATTTTCAAATTGCAATAACTCAGCGAGATTTTGACTCAGATAGATGATTTTTTTTTTTTTTTTTTTTTTTTTTTTTTGCTTGTTAGAGCGAGGAGAATATTTTTCTAAACATAAGTCACATGATAGGAGGGGACGTATTAAATTTCGTGTTTAATATGTATACAGCCCCTTGTACGAAAAAAATGCCATATCTGAAATCTACTCTTAATTTGCACTAATTTTGTAATTGGAAGTATGTTTATATCTTTCTTAGTTTACGAGATAATTGCTGTAACATCTATTTTGAATCACCCGGTATATATATATATAATAATAAGATTGAGAGATTCGAATTCAGTTTCAATAATTAATATAAGTAAATCAGTAAAACATGTTTTTATGCACAGAAAACTGTTAGTAATTATTTTAAATATAATTAGTTTTTAAGTGCATATTATAAAAAAATAAAATTTTTCACAAATATGCTTCTAAAAAATAGAGAAATCTAGAAAATATTATTGTTCCACAAGTGCAATGATAAAATTCTGTTATAAAAACATTTATATTTTTTGAAATACAAATAAATAAAAATAATTTCTTCCTTTTAGCTTTAACTCCTCTTATTTCTGCGCCAGTGAAATCGGAGTTTCTTCCAAGAAATGCGAACATTGAAAGAGCATCGATTTTCGGCAAGTTATCAGATTGCCCTTTCACGAATCCGGCTAACACTGACATTATTTATATAAAAACACAATACAAAATAGAAAAAAAAATGGTATAATCTAGTTAAGTAAAGTATGGTTTATCTCTTACAAAAAGTAAAATCTTTAAAAATAATATAAAATATGGATTAAAGTAAACAGCAAGTAGGAAACGCGATGAGTAAAAACATGCACGCAAAATGTAAACAATCGAATTTCGTGAACAGTGACGTCACAAGCTAGTCAAGCAGCGTTTCAGATCACGTGGTTTTGTTTTGGTTTTCAGCGATTTTAAAACATTAATTAATAATTAATTTGAACTAATTTTACAATTCTGATTTGATTTTTGTGATTCATAAGATTGAATTTATCGATTATAATTAAAAGAAAGAGTTTTCCTCCCGAGTGCAATTTCCCCATTGTAATGGACAATGGACTTCATTGATTCTTGCAAGTCAACTTCTCAGTCAGACATAAAGTAAATATGATGCTCATTTGCAAATTAAAAACTAAGCCAGGGAGAGCAACCTTTAGTGGGCGGCTTACAAACAAAAAACTACACACAAACAGGGCCAGATTATAGCACGGGCACACGGGGCACTGGCCCAGGGCCTCCAAATTTAGGGGGCCTCATTTCCAAAAATTGAGAAGTAATAGTATAATTCTTTTTTTCATTATATATCTATTAAAAACAAAAATTGATTAAATTTTTCTTTCAATATTTTATTATAGCTTAAACAATTATTAAAATTTGTGACTAATTTCCTAAACATTGGCTGATCAATGTGCTTCAGTTTTTCATTTATCTTGAACATAAAATTAATGATTTTGTTATAGGTTGCTAAAAAACGAGGAAATAGAAGGTGTTTGAAGGAAAAACATTAAAAATGCACTATTTTTATTTTTTTATTTTTGTTTTTGAGTATGGGTCCTTTTGGCGAGCTATTTAGAGCAGGGTAAGGGGGCCTCCAAATAGCATCAGTGCCCCGGGTCTTCGAAAAGCATAGTCGACCCTGCACACAAAGGATGCTCACCAGGATATTTGCCTTTTTTAGCATTATTTTCAGACCTACAAAGCCAAATAATATACATTTAATAACAGTTGGGGTATACATAAATATAGTTTATCTTTTTCAAGTAAGGTTATTCAGTGTTGTTCAGGAATTCATAAAATAAAATATCAATTTTACATGACTGTCAGAAAAACCGGAACTCGGATATGGAAAGATGATCCAATATTACCTGATTTCATGTAAATTACCTGAAAAGAATTATCTCTGAAATGTCATTTTAGTGTATTTTCATTATCAGTACAAAAAACCCTTAACGGCTTAAAAGTTTGTGACGCCGCTACTTTGTGGCTATAAGAATTTGAAATATGAGTCTTAAAAATAATGATATTAAATTTTAAGTGACGCTTTGCAATTAGTTAAAATATACATAGATATAAAATATACATAGAAAATATACATTCACTTTTATCTTTTATTTATATTTATAATGCAAACGTAATATTTTTAACTTCAAGATCAGACAGATATTTAAAATACACTCACTGATGCTTTTTCATTCGCATTTCAAATTCAAAATAACAGTTTTAAAAGGAATGATATAAAAATTCCAGTGGCGCCTCGGTGTTATTTTAAAAGATTTGTTTTTAGATTCCATTAAAATTACTTTTGTTTTGCTAATAAAATATATTTACACATTTAAACAGTGCTTTTAATTTTCAAATATACTGTCAAATAATTATACTTTCACTGAGTTAGCATTATAAAGTAAAATTATTTATTTCAATAAATTGATTTATCTTTTGCATCACGCTATCCAAAACATAGTATCATAGTGTCCAACTAAGTGAAAATTTGCTCAAATAGGTAGTGTGACGTAAAGAAAACATTTACACAAATTTTATTTGCAGTTTTGGATAGCGTGACGCAAAGGATAAATACAATATGAAAAATCATAAAGTTGCCTAATATATAGCATTTCATAAATATGGAAGTCTTCCGATGTCATTTGTGTGACCGACATGAGTACTCATATATTCAACTATTACTTCGTCATTCATTTCTTTTACTTTTATCATGGCTGGACAGGTGTAATTAATTTTATTAGAACCCATCAATTTTTTGTTTCGTGATCTGCCCTGTGTTTTAATTCTTTCGTTTCCAGATCGATGGCAGTAAAAATAACTTACTTTTTCATTGTTTAAATATTTACTACCACATTTTTTCACAAAGTTACAAATAGTTTCTCTTTCAACATCCCTTTTCCATTTTTTAAAATCATTTTCAGTTTTAAATAAATGGTGTTCTTTTTTAAATTGGATGTTATGCTGTTCCTCCAAATGGTTTTCTAAGCAGAGTTTCCTTGAAAACTCTTTTTTACAGCATGGGCATTTCAAATTGTGTTTTACAGAAAAGTATGTAGCACCATGCTTTAATTTCGCATGCCTATTTAGATTACTGTTACTGGAATAGGATTTACCACATTCGATGCATTCATGAAAAACAGTAGCATCTTGAATATTTTCAAATTCTTCACTCGAAGATTGTGAATCTGATAATTCATTGGATTCCATGATTATCAATGTCTACACTCACATAAAAATCAACTTGCTCTATTTTCTTTTTTTATTTCATATAGCACGCGCGTTTTTTATTGAATAAATCCCTTACGCGTCACATTAAGCATAATAAACACAAATACAAATCCGCTAGTTTAAAAATGCTGTCAAACAGAAAGTGAGAAGAATACGCGAAGTATCAACTAAACACAATTTTAATATGGATCTCCATATTCATTCGGGAGAGAAACCCCATAAATGTGAAGTATGTTTAAAAACATTTTCACGGGTTGAAAATCTAAAAAGACATCTTTTGTGTCATACTGGAGAGAAACCTCATAAATGTGAAATATGTTCAAAATCATTTTCACATGTTTGGAATCTAAAAACACATCTTTCGTGTCATACTGGAGAGAAACCTCATAAATGTGAAATGTGTTCAAAATCATTTTCACATGTTTGGCATCTAAAAACACATCTCTTGTGTCATACTGGAGAGAAACCTTATAAATGTGAAATATGTTCAAAATCATTTTCACGTGTTGGAAATCTTAAAAAACATATTCTGTGTCACACTGGAGAGAAGCCTCATAAATGTGAAATGTATTCAAAATCATTTTCAGAAGTTGGGTCTCTAAAAAGGCATCTTTTGTGTCATACTGGAGAGAAACCTTATAAATGTGATACGTGTTCAAAATCGTTTTCAGAAGCTGGGTCTCTACAAAGACATCTTTTGTGTCATACTGGAGAGAAGCCTCATAAATGTGAAATGTGTTCAAAATCGTTTTCTCTAGTTGGATCTCTAAAAAGACATATTTTGTGTCATACTGGAGAGAAACCTCATAAATGTAAAATGTGCTCAAAATCATTTTCACATGTTTGGCATCTAAAAGCACATCTTTTGTGTCATACTGGAGAGAAACCTCATAAATGTAAAATGTGTTCAAAATCATTTTCACTTGTTGGAAATCTAAAAAAACATATTCTGTGTCACACTGGAGAGAAGCCTCATAAATGTGAAATGTGTTCAAAATCATTTTCAGTAGTTGGGTCTCTAAAAAGACATCTTTTGTGTCATACTGGAGAGAAACCTCTTAAATGTGAAATGTGTTCAAAATCATTTTCACTTGTTGGAAATCTAAAAAAACATATTCTGTGTCACACTGGAGAGAAGCCTCATAAATGTGAAATGTGTTCAAAATCATTTTCAGTAGTTGGGTCTCTAAAAAGACATCTTTTGTGTCATACTGGAAAGAAACCTCATAAATGTGAAATGCGTTGAAAATCGTTTTCACTAGCTCAGTCTCTAAAAAGACATCTTTTGTGTCATACTGGAGAGAAACTTCATAAATGTGAAATGTGTTCAAAATCGTTTTCACAAGTTGGATCTCTAGAAAGACATGGGGTGCTACCACGAACATATCGATGTCTTTCGATGGTCGAATGTGATGTCATTCTGACGTAATATTTTAAAATAAATGTAAGGTTTCAATCACTTTGTACACTGGAAAAACATTGTGATAGTAAACATAGCGAAAAATTTCCATGTAGAATTAGCAATCGGAACTGCTGTTACGATATCTTTGACTTTATAATTTCTGAAAACATATTTCTATGTCACTAATCGACGATCGAAACATTTCGATGTATTCGTGGTAGTGTCCATGTTCTGTGTCATACTGGAGAGAAACCTCATAAATGTGAAATCTGTTTAAAATCATTTTCGATAGTTGAAAATACATTTTTTTTTTTTTTTTTTTTTTTTTTTTTTTTAATCATATGCTTGTTTCGAATATGAAAAATTATTTTCAACTAAGCAATGTATAAACACACATTTCCTTTCCCATGCCGAAAACTCATTCTAATGTGAAGTATGTTCAAAAGGATAACCAGAGGTAAAACTTTTCAAAGAATGCTGTTTTAAACACACAAACAACAACAACAAAAATTAAACTCGTCTTCTGATTGTATATAAGGATCAGTACAAAATCCCTTAATGAGATAATATTTTGTGATGCAGTTCTCCATTTTATGGTTATATGATTTTAAAATGTGGGTTTTAAAAATATCAAATTTTGAGTGACGCTGTATATAAAAACTGGATTTCCCCCTTTCCTGTCTGCTCTCATTTATCACAGTTGTGGACGGTAAAAAGCACATACGGATGATAGGTGATTAGTTTTCAGGTTTTGTGTGAATATGCCTTAAAGTGTAAAGAATGCTTTCAAGTGTTCGCAGAAAATGGGCTGAAATTTGTAGTACTGACAATGATACAGCAGATATGTAGGAAAAATAATTCTGAGATCGTTTTTCTACGTGTAACACATACACAACACTTACGTATTTGTTGAATAATTATTTTTTCAGTATGAGAAAAACAATAGTTTTAATTAAATTAAAACTTTTAAATAAATTCTTGAAATTATTTTAAAGTACGGTTGGTATCCGATTTTTTGCACAAGTTTGAGTCCTCCTCGCTAAACAGAAGGTGAAATAATAAATATGACTTTAATGCCAACATTTTTATGAGTATTACAAGAGCTCTGTAATATGTATACAAGAGCTCTGTAATCTGTATTACAAGAGCTCTGTAACTGTACTGTAACTTGTTTTAGCCGATTATTATAAAAATCCATATAACGTTTTCAATGTTTACGACGGGAGCTAATAGTGGCTGCATGAGAATTTGTAGAATATTGCCCATTCGTGAATGGCACAAAATAGTCCTCGCAATCGAATTTCTTCATACCAACAACTAAATGATCAGGGCCCGACTTAGACTACCTGCAGCCCCGGGGCAAGCCTATTCTGGGGGGCCCCCTTGCAGTGGCATAAGAGGTCTTTAGATTGCAGAATTTCTGTATTCGCCTGTAGGGGGGCCCCTTCCAGAAGGGGGGCCCAGGGCATTTGCCCCGTATGCCCTGCCGTAAGTCGGGGCCTGTAAATGATGACAATTTTAATAAACTTAGAAATTTAGCTAAGACATTGAAATTTGGCCGATTCAGAGATCTTTGCATATAAATAACATACAAATATGTACAGATAGAAAGATAGTTTCAGAGGTATCGCTTTTACGCTGTTTTCATCGTGCACTTCTTTTTTTTTTTTTTTTTTGTAATGAAAGGTTGTGATACGAAACAATTTTATCATTTTTTTTTAATTTTTATCATAAAAAACGGCAGTTTTTTGAGTGACGCAAGCGGAGGGACAAATGGGATGCTGTAAATTCATATATACGGCTAGTTTGACATCAAAGAGGTTTGTAAAAGCCGACACTTAATATCTCAGCAAATATCCCATATTTTGTTCTGATCTTTCCAAAATAGTCTTTTATAATTTTAAACATTTCTAAAAATAAATAAATAAATCACTTCAGGAAAAAATTAAAATATTGATACAAAATATTCAAAAGAAAGATTGAATTTTCAAGTTTAGTTTTTTACCGTCAAAAGATTTGGGGTGCCCTAAATATGAATATGTGTATTATCGGATGCAATTAGAAATGATAAATGCTTTCTTTTGCTCTTGCATGACAGAAAAAAATATTGTTTTAAAGTCAAATTTTTAATGCAAGGTTTTTTTTAAATTACACGTTTTGAGTTCCCCTGATTAAAAATACATTTTATGAGGTGAAATTGCATAGGAATGATCATTTCCTTTTCTTTCTTATAAACCAATTTAATCTGTTTCATTTCAAATAATGAAATTTTAAATATGTTTATGGTTAAATTTAGTTTTTTTATGCGTAATTTAATTTTTTGAAATTTAATTCAAAACTTTCTGCTAATAAATAATACTCGTACTTTATAAATGTGATGTTTTAAGAATTATTATATTATTTATATTATTATAGAATAAACTGATTATTTTTTATATACATATTCGTTGATATTATTTTCGCTTTTTTTTTTTTTTTTTTTTTAATGGCTCAGATTTCCTTTGATAGTATTAAAGTTATCAAAGTTTTATCCTCACGGCCAGTTACTGATATAAAGAAAATTATATCATATACTTATCATAATCAAAAGCAGTCTTTGCATAAGCAAATTTTGCAAATTTCACATTCCCATGAGCTCTGCACAAGGTGTCCTAATTTTGTTTTTTTTCCTCTTATGTTCGTGCTCGAAAAAACTTTCAGATGCTGCAATAGAGCGTTTTCTTGAGGAATAATCTTTTATCAGTTGCTCTATCAATTTCATTTTGAAATTGCGCAAGGTTGGTGGACGTTGCACAGCCGGAAATTTCGTCACAGTCATTATAATAAAAGAATTTACTATGGTTGTATCCATCATAAACCAAAAAAGATAATACCACCATTTCATCGATTTTCTTGCTATGGTATAGTACTTTCTTTTTTGATCGGCCAGATCAATTCCTCCCATATATTGATTGTATAATTTGAAAGCTTCAGGGCAGTTTACTTCAATGGTTTCTTTTACTTTTCTCCGTTTAATTTTCACTGTGTTGTGATCTAATTCGATGAAATTATGCTGATTTGTTTTTTATCCATCCAGGTGCTGCATAATATTTTTCTTTCTTCATTGCACTGAAAAACAGATATCTCTCCTTGTGACTTTAATTGTAACTGTTTAATTTCTTCAGGTAGCTGCTTCCGATTTTTTAAAACAGTTCCGCATGCATACATTTCCTTATTAAGTAATTCTCGAAGCAGTTTGACACTCGTAAAAAATCTGTCAAAATATAAAGTATGGTATTTAGCTTTTAATGGTTCTGTTAAATTCACGACATCGTAACCTAATTCGTCACTTGTTCTTTTCACTGCATCATTTTTACCTCCATATACATTAAAATTATAAACGTAACCAAGAAATGAAGTACATAGCATCGAGACTTTAATACCTCTTTTTGCAGGCTTCAATGGCATATACTGGACAATTCCCAGCCTTCCTTTGAATTTGATGAGTGCTTCGTCTACTGCCATTTCATTATATGGGTGAAAATGTTTGCGAAAATTATTTTTAAAATCATTAGAGAGAGGTTCAAGTTTTTGGAAAGCATTATAATCTGGATGATCTTTATCGTGCTCGTTTGCTCGGTCTGATAGGTGAAAATACTGAAGTATTTTAAAGAATCGATTTCTTGGCATAATTCTCTTTATCATATCATGGCCTAGTTTGGGATTAGTGGACCAATAATCCCGAAGTTTTCTCATTCTAACTAAACTCATGATGAGTAGTACTGCTATAAATGCCCACATTTCATTATTACTTTCAATGGGTTTCCAGTTTTCATCGGTCTTTCCCCTTTTTTCCGCTACAAATTCAGCATATTTGTCAGAATTTTGACGAATGCCTTCTAACATTTCTTCATTAAACAGCTATTTGAAGTAATCAAGTTCCATTGATTCGGCTGTCAACGTGTGCTTTGGTCCTGGATTCCCATCAAACGTCTTTCGCTTTGCACCAATGATGCTTTCTTTCACTTGAACACCAAATAAAGGAGTCATCATCTTTTTCTCCATTTTCATCATCTGATTCCTCACTTTCAGAAGATGTATTTATATCCGCATTACTTTGGAGGGCATATAATTGATAGATCTTTATCTGAAAAGTCTTCTTCCAGATCAATATCAGAATCAGAATCAGAATTAAATAATATGTCATTAATTTCTTGGGTTAAAACCCTTTTTCTTCTAAAAGCCATTTTGCATTTTAAAAAAAATCAAATATTTTCTCTAATAAATATCGCAAAATAAAAGTCGCTGTCTTCCTATGAAAAGTCAAAGAAGCAATGAGGATTTTCAAGCGAAAGGGAAATTATACTTGTTTCTTTCTCTTTTTTTCGGGAATGACAGCTGCTAACGCAATCCATCACTGACCTATTCCCACGCCTCCAAGACAAATTCTTTGTCCAAGACTGGCCGCACGTTATCTGAAGGGGGATAAAACACTACCCCCGGGGGTGGTGGTTCACCCCACATTATTTGCGCAGTTCTAAGCTAGTAAACCTGAGGATATTCAAAAATTTTTAGAAAAATTTGTAGAACTGTAATATACCTTTTCTAAGAATCCCTTTCTTCATATTATCTATTGTATACTTTTCAGAAAGAAACGATCCAGTTTATTCTTCTTATCAGTCAATATAAGTTAGTTTCGTTTCAGTCTTTATGTTTATTTAGGTTTACTTCCTCCTATAACGGGGGAAAATATTGTTACTCGCTATTTAAAATAATTTATGTTGTCATTTCTATAAATTGCATTCTGATTCTGAAGAAGAAAGTTTAATTGACTCTTCATTCAACTTTTATTCATCTATATGTCAACTTTTGTAGCTGTGCGATCGGAAGTTGGAGTACCAGATCGCAGACACATACACTATACATACATAACAGACACAGATACATACATAACACACACAGATATACACTTCTTTTTAATTATACAGATAATTATTTATTAAAATTATTTTCCATGATTAATGAAGACGATTTTTATCTCACAGAATTATAGCACTAAATAATAAATACAAAACTTTGGATAAACACCATAAAGTGCAAGAAAATAGCAACAATTGTTTCGGATCAAAAACTGCTTTGATTGCAACACTCGTGCCTACTTTGTTCGCCTGACGAAGGACTGTGTTTTCTTTCTACACGAAACAATTTTTGCAAGTTTCTTTGATTTCATGGTGTTTATAAAAAGTTTTCTACCTATCATTTTAAAACACCAGTTCTGTGGTTTTCTTTTTTTTATATAGGAATAAAAGGCAGAAGAGCGTCAATATTGGGTCAACATCACAAGATTTTTTTTTTTTTTTTTTTTTTTTTTTCTGTTATAAATCAAAAAATATAACTTTATTTTAAAATATTATAGATCTATGGTTCAACCATTCGTTTCAAAAGTATTGATGAGTTCTTTCGAAAGGTACTCATACTGAAAGTTTACACCTCCTTTTTTCCCCTTGCATTTTAATTAACTGAAACTGACTACTTATTTTTAAAAAGTGGGCTTATTACTTACTACGTATATAAAAAAAAGTAGAAGATTTCAAAAAATTTAAATTTCCGATTTTTGATGTATTTACACGTTTTGAGATTTCAATGCATTTCAGTTAACTGAAATTGACTACTTATTAAAAAAAAAAAAAAAAAAAAAAAAAAAAAAAAAAGATTTATTATTCTATCTTCTGCATATATAAGAAGGAAGTATAAGAATTATAAAAATTTTAGATTTCTGGTTTTCGATGAAGTTACATGTTTAGAGATTACTCAAATAGACCATTTTTAGAAAAGAATTTTTAACTGCAATTTAATTCCGTTTATGAGAAGGCAATATTTTTGCTTTGCTTTGTTGTGTAAAAAGTTGTCGAATTTCGACCACTGGGCGATACTAATGCAAACAAATAAATAAATAAAATCAGTAAAATCTCCAAAAGTTCTCGGATTTAGATGAGATCTACAGTGCAACATAGACATGCATAATAATGCTCACACATTCATTCTTATTGGAAAAATAATGTATTTTAGCAACATTTGACTATGTTAAAATTCAGGCACTTCATGAAAAATCGCAATGTTTATCCACACAGAGAGGAGAAAAATGTCTTTTCAACGTCGATCTCTGGCGTTAACGATTATTTAACATTTGAAAACGCAAGATGGTAAATGGATTTATCTAAACAAAAGCATTCGTAAAAAAAAGTTAATGCTTTTTAATTAATTACAAAAAATTAATTAAGATATAGAAAATGTAAGCTCAGGCCCACCACTTCAGGTCGAACCAAACCTTCATGTCAAATTCCTTAGTTCTGCGTTGATGTTATGGACAGCTATGCGTTGATGTTATGGACATTTTAATACGCTATATTTTTAATAAATTAAAACTTAATTTTTGCAATTTCATTGCATACGAAAGGGAATGTGTGCAATATGATGCAAGTATAAAAACTGTTTTTATTTATTTTTTATTTTATTTATTTTTTTATTAAAAGAAAACAATTTTTCTGTTCCAATTTTCTGTTAAATGTACTAATTGTTCATTTTTATTACTATTCTTCTAGCGTTTGTTCTTCATCTAGAAATATGGACTAAATGTTGTGGACAGACAGCCTGTTGGACAGAAACAGAAACTTCTGGAAAAAATACTGTTATACAAACATTTATTAGTTGATAAAACTATATGAACGTGTTTGTTTTTCAATGTAAAAGATAAGTTACTATTAAAATATTTCTATAGAAAAAGAATTTTTGAAATTCTGTGTCCTTTAACTCATTCTTTATCATCAAAAACTTTTGTAGAATTCTTTTAGCTTTACTAACTTAATTAAAGAGCGTAATATATTTTGAATAGGTTCAAATTCAGTAAGTAATTGAGTTCAAGTTAAGTAAGTGTATTATATGTCATGACTGTGCAAATTATTTGAAACTCTTGCTGTGTAGAGCACTTTTTTTTTTTTTTTTTTTTTTTTTTACAGAAATACACGCAAGATTTCTTACACATTACAATCAAAAGATTAGATGCATTTTAGTAAATTTTCAAATTTAAAAAAAGCTAATATATATTTTTAGAGCTCTATGAAGTTATGATCACTTCAGAAAATGTTGTGTATAACACGTGCATTTAATCTTGAAGTTTAACCCTCTATATCCCAAATTACCGTATTTTTGGAAAAATTGTTTGAAACTTTTTTAGTATATTTCTTTGCTGCGTGAAAAACTTCTCATATTAAATTTAGCTTAAATTATAGCTTAACTATAGGGAAAGCTTAAACTATACCCAGCAAACACAGCCGTGTCGGAAACATAACAAAATGATGTCAGATATGTCAGATGTATCGATTTTCGCGTAACATTTAGGTACCTTTTCACGATAAAAAAAAGTTATATCATCTAATCGATGTCTTTAAAATATCGAAAACATACCAACTTTATGACATGCAATTTCTGTATAAATATTTGTTATCGAAACGATAACTAAAACATGACATATTTATGACACCACACTAACCTGTCCAAAATATGATACTGATCTGATATCAGAAACATGTTAATTTTTTGACATTCTTTTTGAAGTATCGAAATGTTATCGAATGAACATCAGACATTGCTTTGCTAGCCGTAACCCGTAACCGCTAACTGAACCAACCGCATTGTTTGTTTACAAGCCAGAAGCGAAGCTCGTGTAGCAGTGATTTTGTTTTGGATATTTTCACATATTTTAATCGGTTGCTAATTCATTTAGGTAAGGAATTTTCTTCTTATTACATGCTCTCATACTTCTCAAAAAAATTAAAAGAGAATATTGTATTGACTTTTTATAAAATTATAAATATGTTTGGTGTTTCATACTTACTTCAGTTAAGAATGTTTTTTCGGAAATTTGTTATTTTATGATTCGCGCGTTTAGGCTTAATCTGTATGATAAATGCATTTTGATTTTAAAAAAGTCAAAGTACTCACTAATTTTAATATAAATTGGAGAATATAATTGTAATTATAAACTTTGTGATACCCTCCGGTGCTAAGTTTAAATAATATAGAAGGTAAAAAAATATTCATAGTGTTAGGCTTAGTTACTATTTTCCAAGCCAGTGTTGCATAGTTATTCTGTAAGGAACGTATTTTTCATATCTCATAAATAATAAAAGCCAAAATCTTAGGAGAAAGAAATTGCGAGTTATTTATACCTACTATTTTAACTCGTTTGCAGAAGTAGTAAATGTAATGATTGTAGATATCGTTATCTTTTATAAATGTTGTGAGTTATTCATATCCGCATTGAATATTTTGCAGCGAATATAATAAACAATGTTCAATTATAAAATTTAAAATAAGAAAAAAATCAGAAAATATTGTATTTTGAATTACAGTGATAAATAAGAATTAAGTATGAAACTAAGATTGTTCATTCAAATGGATGAACATCAACTATTCATTTATATTTTCTGAACTAAAATTAAGTTTGACAATATTCATCGTATTGAAACCTTGATAACAGATGATGGTATAGACAACATTAATAAGATAATGAGAGAATTTGTCTAAAATGTACAACATATTATGATGTGAGTTTTCAATTTTATATGTTTAGTAATATTTATAATGTGTTTGATCAGTGTCAAAACTGGCTACTCGGGGATAAGCTTAAAATTATTGTTATTGCATCGCAATATTGTAAAATTTTAAGCCAAAGATGAATTACAGCAATCTATTTGCTAGTCGTAAATAAACTTTTTAATGTTATAAGTGAAATTTTAAGTCTTGTAAAAAGGCACCAGGATCTTTCATGTTTGTTTACCACATTTTTTTTTTTCCAAATCTTAGATGCTGTGAAGTAAATTTTATTAACAAGGCGTGACATTGGCATGATTCTGGTAAGTTTGTCTTTTTTTTATACTAACTTTCTTATTTATTAAAATTTCAGGCTATTTTATTTTAATCTCTCAAACCTTGTATAACAATCTATATAAATAAAGCAAAGAGTTTGCCAGGAGCACATCCGGGTTGACGACTCCTATTTTTGATTGGTCTAAATTTAACTACTTTGATGATGAGAGTTGGCCATTTTTTTTAGTAAAAACTGATGATTTTTTTAAAAAGATACTGCATAGATGTTATACTTTTTAAAAGAGCTCTAGAAATTGTTCATTTTTTGTGTGAACATTATATGCATCAAGTTATTGAAGATATTACATTGCAAAATTTTCTTTTAATTAATTAAAATATGAAAATAAATATTAGTTATATATAATTTAATATTTTGTCATTTCGGCGATGAGTTGATATGGGTATCGCAATGGCATAAGTAAACATTTTGGTGAGAAACGTCTGAGCTACTTCAGTGCCAAATTTCAAATTCTGCCAAAAGGTCCAAGCTCTTTCATTCAATGATTTTACAGAATTTTTCTCAATTTTATTTTAAATATTTTTGTAATGCGAGTGGGAAAAAAAGGTAAAGCATTTTTTTAAAATTTGTCTATTTATGCAAATTATCTTCATATAAAATATGCTATGCATTTTTCATTCTGTTTATTATCTAAAAGAAAATGACTAATGCAGTTTTTCATGTATTATTGACATTTCTATAAATTAAATTATCCAGTACCAAGACATTGTGGTTAAGAAGTCACTGCTGAAATCAGCGAATGCCTGAAGCGTTGTTTTTAAGCAATTTCAATGTATTTTATTTTTAGTTTTAATTAGTAGAACGGTATAAAAAATATTGATTCTTTTTAAAATTCATTTAAATGTATTGACCAGCAAAGCCTGCTAGTAATATTAAATAGATTGAAGCTGTGAAAATATTTTTTGAAATCACTCTGTTGTTTTTTAAATTAATTTTATGAATAAATTGTAATATAACATTAACTTTATTATTAGGCTGGTAAGATTTATTGTATAAGAATTTATGAAAAAATTAGTGATGTTTCTGATAAAAATGACACTCCGAGGGTATATAATAAGTAAGTTGAACTGATGGATGTTTTAAAACTTAATTTTCTTATTTTTTGATAAATTTATATGAATTTTTCATGCATGAACTTTTATCACTGTTACTTTACTTATATTATTTATTATTATTATTGTTGTTGTTATCAATATGTTATAGTGATTGCATTTTACCAAAATTTCATATAACATTATCAAAAAACAAGAAAATTAAGTTTGTAAACATCCATCAACCAGATATACTTATTATGCATCCTTGGAACACTGAGAATTTTTCATGAAATTTAAAAATTTAATCACAATAGTTTCAATATTCATGCATAAACTTTTATTACTGTTATTTTTCTGTTTTCAATATGTTAAAAAGTTTTTGTTGTATCAAAATTTCATATAAATTTATCAAAAAATACAAAAATTAAGTTTCAAAACATGCACTGGCTTGATATATACTTATATACCCTCGGAGCATTAAGCATTTTTCTTGAATTAATTTTAACATGAACTGTTTCCACAATCCTTTTCAAAATGAAGATTAATTTCTGAGCTACTGATAATATGAACAGTTTTTTTTTATTCTTCTTGAAATCATGGGTGTTGGCACAATAGGGCAACCCCCCCCCCCGTCCTCCTGTAAAATTCTAATGAGCATTTTTTTTTTTCCCTTTAACTTTAAAACTATCAAACTATGCTATCAGAATTTTATTTAACCACTTCACCGACCATCCCGAGATAACTCGGGGGGAAACTTAGCCTTCCACATGCTACAGTGGCCGGGGAAGTGGTTATTATTTATTATTATTATTATTTTCAGGCTGTGTCTGCCTTCACCCCCCCCCCCACCCACCCCCACCCCCCCTGAATTTTTTTCTGGAGATGCCACTGCTTGAGATTCGCATTAACAAGGTTCAACTGTATAAACTAATCTTCATTTTGATGAGGACTGTGGAAACAGTTCATATTAAAATTAATTCATGTTAACGAGGTTTGACTGTATATGCTTTGTTATTAAACCTTTTTTTATACCACAAATGCATGTTAATTTCTGTATTTTTACCATTTAGCCACCCCTTCCTAATATATCCCGATTTTCCTGACCATTGAGGGGGAGCTTGAATGGCATTTTAGAGTAATATATTTTTCTTTAAATTCAAAATTATTCTTTTCTTATTTTTATTTGCGCAAAAGTATAACTAAAATTTTCTGTAAAAAATACATTAAGGTTTTACAAAGATGTTGAAGAAAGGATTATTAATATAATTACAATAATTTTACCCTACTTAAATCCTTACTAAGTCCGAGCTTCATATATATTTCGGCTACCTAACGGTGCCATCTTCAGATACACTCGGTAAAAAATGATTTGAAGGTGCTGTTTGGATGACTTGTTTATTTTGTCACCTTCAAATAATTTTTTACCGAGTGTATCTGAAGATGGAACCGTTAGGTAGCCGAAATATATAATAAGCTCGGACTTAGTAAGGATTTAAGTAGGGTAAAATTATTGTAATTATACATTAAGGTTTTTTCTTCTTAAATATTTCATTATCATTAATCGTCTTTATACCAAGTTTGCTTGCAATCTACTTGCCGTTTTAACTGCAGAATGTTATACCAAATAGTTTAATTATAATGACTCTGTATTTATATATTCATAATTTTGTAGTTTGTTTATAAAATAAATATCTCTCATTAACACATTTCATTCAATAATGCATAAAAATAATGAAATTCTCAGTACTACTCTGTATTGGCCAAATACTTAGCCCAAATTTGGACGAGTACCAGGTATATACAGAGTATATACTCTCGGTTCAGCTCTAATTAAGATTTTGAACCATAAAATGGCTCTCCAAAGATGAAATTTATCAAATTTTGTAAATTTTTTCTTTAGGTAATGTCATTAAGAAAAGAAATTAATTAAAAAAAAAAAAATAAAGAAATAATAAAAAACTGTTGGTCAAATTATAAATTTAGCCCCCCTCACAATTAATATTGGTACAACTATAGTATTTCCCCTCAGCTAGATTTGGCGATTTTTCGTTGGCGCCGGTTTGAGCGATAACGATGTCGTTCTAGATTGTTTGCAATACAATATGGCAACCTGCATGCAGTTTACTTTTTAAGCCATAGCAACCAGCGTTTGGTCATTTTTTTATTACCATGCAAATTAATAATAAATTTATAAACAAAATTAATCAATAGTAAAAAATAAAATATGACCGTTTTATATAATGATTTTTGTAGTAATTTAGGTGAAATATAACATCATTTCAACATCGTCTGCAGGCTGCATACTATTTATTTTTTATGCCATAGCAACTAGCGTTATGTTTTTTAATTACCATGGGAGGACAGGAAAATTAAAATTAGTGATTAATATTGTTTACTTATAAGTACGGAACTTGTTTCTATTTTTTTTTTTTTTTTTTGGCTAAGCTTTACTATACGGCACCCATTGCTTATTACCGTTGCCGATGTTTTGATCGCGTGATATGACGGTGATTCGAGACCCGAATCAGAGTATCGATACTTTTTTCTGTTGTATCGAAACGTAACATTTACTGATTCATGCACCGCTAATTAGGGGTATACAGTGATGTTTTTTTTGGTTTTAACGCTCGCGAAGTGAGCAAACAGCAGAAAACATAGTGACCGCTGCTCCATGAATTTTCATGCTTTTACTGATTCATGCTCCACGAATTAGGGGCGTCCAGTGATGTTTTTTTTTTTGTTTTAATGCTCACGAAGCGAGCAAACAGCAGAAAACATAGTGACCGCTGCTCTATGAATTTTCATGCTTTTACTGATTCATATGCTCCACGAATTAGGGGCGTCCAGTGATGTTTTTTTGGTTTTAATGCTCGCGAAGCGAGCAAACAGCAGAAAACATAGTGACCGCTGCTCCATGAATTTTCATGCTTTTAATGATTCATGCTCCACGAATTAGGGGCGTCCAGTGATGTTTTTTTTTTGTTTTAATGCTCGCGAAGCGAGCAAACAGCAGAAAACATAGTGACCACTGCTCCATGAATTTTCATGCTTTTACTGATACATGCTCCACGAATTAGGGGCATCCAGTGATGTTTTTTTTGGTTTTAATGCTCGCGAAGCGAGCAAACAGCAGAAAACATAGTGACTGCTGCTCCATGAATTTTCATGCTTTTAATGATTTATGCTCCACGAATTAGGGGCGTCCAGTGATGTTTTTTTCGGTTTTAATGCTCGCGAAGCGAGCAAACAGCAGAAAACATAGTGAAACATAAAAAAAATGTTTCATAGTGATGAAAAGTATTGTTTCATAACATTTTGATTCGATTCACGACGTTGTGAAACGATTCGCAGTACCGACTCACAAACTGAATCAAAACACCATCATACCACGTGATCAAAACATCGGCAACGGCAATAAGCAATGGGTGCCGTATAGTAAAGCTGTTCCTTTTTTTTTTTTTTTTTTTTAATATAAGTAAATGTACATATATGTACATTAAAAATAATTTTTTCCTTTTGTTAAAAATGTTAAACGAAATTCTAATTTATATAATCATATTTTACCGGTAAATATAAAATAGCATTTAAACTGAATAACTGTATGGAATGTAATAGCATAACGAAATTCATAAACATCAAGAAAGTAAGTCAATTTTAAATACATATTTGTTTTGTTATTATTAGAAATAAGTTCAATGAATTATTTTAATGATGCGATTCTGAAAAACATATTTCGGTTTTGTTTACGTTAGAAATCCATAGCAACCACTTCAAAAGTAGAATTTACCCATAATCGCTAACGAAAAATCGCCAAATCTAGCTGAGGGGAAATACTATAGTTGTTCCTTAATATTGTGTGTGGGTCGGGGGGGGGGCTAGACTAAAGTCTTCTCAATCCTCCCATTCAATTATAATGTCTACTTCCTCTATATATGTGTATATAAATAAGACTGTTATTAATTTGCATTGAAACTTACCAATTTTAATCAAATTTTAAAAGTAGCGACCTAATACAAACTTCAAAATACCAAATTTGAATTTCCTGCAGTTATTTGTTTTGAAGTTATACTGATAACAGATACGCATCAACTGCTAAAAATTGGTTTTTCAGATTCAGTGTGCTTCAAAACATGATATTAAACAAAAAGAAAAGCCAGAGATGAAAATAGAACTAAAAAAAAAAAAAAAAATACTTTGTTTATAGTATGGGTAAAATAAATTAATTATCCTTCCTGAGCAGTGTTCATCGACATAGTAAAATTTAGCAAAAAGAGCAGCACATCTAATAGAAAACAATGTTTAACTTAATTTTGGATAGCCCTGTGTTTGTTTATAAACTATATGCACTTCACACTGTGCACTTAAATTTATTTTTATATGAAAAAAAACTAATACAAAATGAAATACACTTCCAGCAATTTCGAAATATTTGTAAAGATTTAAACGCTTAATTCTCTGTCAAAAAAAAAAAAAATACCACTAATAATTTTTTTAGAAGCCTAATATTTAATTAATGTAGAAATATTAATTAATTCGATGTGTAGTATGTGTTTCTTAATTTTATACAGTATTAATTTATTAATTTTCAATTAATAATTAGTTAAATATCTTTTGAAATTTAAATCATGTTTATTAGTTCCACTTATTGTTATATTTTGAAATTTCTTTCCAAATTAGTAGAGGAAATATTTTTTCTACAGTTTGGGAATATTTGTCGGATATAAAAATCAGCTGCTTAAAATAAAATTACTTTGGCTCATAACAAACGTGATTTTACTGAGAGACAATTACTGTTTATATATATATATATACTGTAAAAACCAGCATATGGGCTGCATTCACGTACGGGCCGCACTAATGTAATTTCGGTTCCGGAAAAATTGAATTTTGCAGAATCTCCACACCACGTGTAAGGGTCTCACTTCGAAAAATAAACTAACACCTAAAATTACATAAAAGCAAGTACTATTTATATATTCCTTACAATATTCATCATTTTAATATTGAATATATTGGAAAGGTGCATTGCTGCTTGGTTCGCCTGACAAAAAGTTGCGTTTTCTTTTGACCCAAAACAATTGTTGCCAATTCTTGCATTTTATGGTGTTTATTCAGAATTTTGTAATTATTACTTTTTATCGCCAGTTGTGTAGTGCTTTTTCAATTTATATATATATACTAGCTGCCTTCGGCGACCAGCTGGTTTGCGACCCTTGAAAAATCCGACTTTACGAAACTCCTGCTCGGTGGCGCCTGCGGCACCTTTTTCCTGTTTCAGGTCTTAACACAGCTTATTGACATAGTGTGAAAATAGCTTTATTGAAAAATTTAATTGCACTAAATTCCCGCTCGGTAGCCCCCACGGCGCACTCTTCCCGTTTCAATACCTGAAACAGTCTGTTCTCTCACCATGTTATGATCTTTCAAATTTCTGACTTTAGAAAAGTCCCGCTCGGTGGAGCAGCAAACTAAACTGATGAGTGGTGTGGAGAAGTAAGAGTTTAAAATTCTCAAGATAAGAAAACACTGCTACTCGCTCCAAACCATAATATGTTCAATGGTTGCTCGCTACATCGACGAATAATCTAAGCATGGTGAGCTCTAGAACTCAAGAGCCTTAGTGAGCTCTGTTCTCTAACAACCACTCACAGCCTTCCATTGAAAACTGTTGTAAGCTCGATTTCAACAGCCAATCATCTATGACTCCAGTCGCAGTATTGAGGAATACGATGAAATAGACTTATTTATAGTCTGATGGGATCGGGAAAACTATTAGATGATGAGGAAAAATCCAGGCGTCAAAATGAAAAATCTGGTTCCAAAATACGAGTAACGACTGCTTATTTCTAACACTGATTCCAGCGCCATCTGGCGGTAGAAATTTCTGTAATCTACTGCTCGATTCCAAATCAACAAAGCTTTCAAATGATGTATTACTTTTGAAATTATTTTAATTAGTAGCTGAGATACAAAAGAAAACCTAATCAGGACACCTTAAAATGTGTAAATCAGGTGAAATCTCGAATTCCACTTTCGATAATATAAAAGTACTTTAAAATATCTTTCGAATGATTAATTTAATTAGAATTTGAAATTTTAAAATATTACAGCGCCATCTGGTGGTAGAAATTTTTGTAATCTACTGTTCAATTCCATATCAACAAAGCTTTCAAATGATGTATTACATATGAAATTATTTTAATTAGTAACTGAAATACAAAAGAAAACCGATTCAGGACACCTCAAAACGTGTAAATCAGGTGAAATCTCGAATTCCACTTTCGATAATATAAATGTACTTTAAAATATCTTTCGAATGAGGCATTGAAAATAATATAATCATAATTAGAATTCACGATATGCAATGGTTTTATGCATAAAATAAACAAATTTATAACTCATTCAGTTTTTGAAAAAATCTTTCAATCTTTTGAGATGTGAATCGTCTAACCAAGATCTATATACAAAAAAAAAAAAAAAAAAAAAAAAAGAAAGAAAGAAATGATTTATCTCTAAAAGATTTTGAGTTATAAATTGTTTTGTGAAAAAATCGATGTTTCGTAAACGCCAAGTTTTTTTCATCTATTAATTTAATTTTTACTTTCTGAACACTGTGTATTTTTGACATAATTACAATACTCTCCTTACTAAAGTACTGTAATCATGTTAAAAATCAAAATTTGAGAGTTTGGTGTTTCAGAATGTTCCCAGGTCATCTGAACTCATCTTTAATATTCTGACGATGATGTGAGTGAACACGATAGCGTCTAAATGCTTTGTTCAAATGAACTGAAAGTTGGTACATACATTATAAGTCTGTCACTATAGCATAAAGCCTATTGATTTTGATCAATCTAGCACTTTTCTTTTTTTACAGGGACACACACACAAAAAAAATTCTTTAACATTATGGTCTATGGGCCTAAACTTGTTAAAGTGTGATAGCGTCTAAATGCCTTATATGATTGAGCTGAAAATTTGTATGCATGTTACAGATCACTTTCACACAAATTGTATGAATTTTAGAGAATCTTGTTTTTACAGGGGCTCAAATTATTTAAAGTGCGATAGGGTACAAAATCTCTACCAACTGAGTTGAAAATTTGTACAATTATTATAATTCACTGTTGCACAAACTGTTTAGATTTTAGTAGTCTAGCATTTGTAGCTTTTTTACAGGGACACGATGAAAATCTCTTTAATTGTAGATAAAATAAAGTGATAAGAAAATTTTACACAAAATCAACTTTGTTTCTGTCTAAAAAAATATTGTAAGGGTAACGAAGTCATTTACATAGTTTTTGAAAAATGAGAGGGGTAGAATTTGCTATAATATTTTCCGTTGTAAGAATTTTAATGAATTTAGGGAGAAAACATGTCTCATTTTACTTATTTAATGCAAAGTACATAAAAATCGATTTTTTCTCACTATCGCATATGGCAATTAAAACTTTAGAAGAAAAAAAAAAAAATAATAAATAAAAATAAAACTTATTTTCAATCGGATTTTTTTGCAACTTAAATCCTAGCAAAAAATATTAGTCATTTGGATTGCATTACTCTTTTAAATTTGTGCTTTTACATTTTATAGTTTTTATAAATTGGAATTTTCTACCTCTCTAAAATGATTTTCTTCTTATTTTTTACTTTCCAAGCATACATTATGTAAGGGAAGTATTGTAATTGTGAAAAAATATGATATTTTTGGATTCATGGGACCCCAAATCGTGTAAATAGAACAAAAACTCACTTTTGAAAATTTGACCCCAAAACAATATTTTCTCTATTTTACAGGTAAGATAAAATAATAATTGAGTTGAAAAAGTAGTTTGGAACTTAAAATGATAATTTAAATTTAAAAAGATTCTGCTAATACTACATACTTGTGCTACAACGGTACTGAGTGGAATATAAGCAGTTAAGCAAATTATATAAAAATATCTGAAGTAAATATCAAACTAAATGCATATTAAAATGTTCTGTTATTTAAAGATTATGATCTTAAAAATCTAACTTTTAAGGAAATTTTTTTATTATTTATTATAATATTATAAAAGTAAATAACCAATCCTTTAAATGACCACCTCCCTCAAAATAATAAATAAAACAACCCTTTTTATTTTAACAATGAATGTGTGATATTAAATAATTTCTATAATATATGAAAAATAGAAAAATGTGGTTGATTTAAACTAAAAATAATTGGGTTGATAAAGTAGTTTGGAAATCAAACTGATAACTTGAATTTAATAAAAAGATTCTGCGAATACAACACTGAGCTACAAATTGTTACAATGGGGCTCAGTGGAATATAAGCAATTCCATTTATAAGCAAGTTTATAAAATATATTTCCAGTAACCATTAAACTAAATGCATATTAAAATGTTCTGCTACTTAAAGTCACAAATTCACTTTATTTATTAACAATATGTTGGCGAATAATGAAATAATAAACAATAACAATTGAGAATTCATAATGTCAAACGCATAGTCAAGTGGACTAAATTTTGCTTTTTGCCCCGGATGCATTCGTCTAGCACACGGCTGACTGCCAGCACAGCTCTCCTGTTACAGTGGAGCTCAGTGGAGTTAACACTGCAATAGCATGGTGCTTCGTACAACCTCTTGGGAGACAATGTGATGTTGGTGTTTTTTTTTTTTTTTTTTTTTTTTTCAGAACACTGGTTGGTAAGACAGTAGAAAACAAAATCTTATTTGTGTTTTATATTTCTTTTTTTTTTTTTTTTTTTTTTTTTCCTTCTGAAAAGTGAAAGCTGAACTTTTTTGTTCCTATTTTATATTAAATGCACTAATTATTTATATTTTTCTTAATATTTCTCTAGGGTTTCTTCTTCACCTACAAATATGGACAAAGTGCTATTGGCAGAGAACATGACTGAACGAAGCAAAATTTTAAATTATGTGAATGTATTATTTTGTGCGATTTAAAAAATAAAATAAATACTATGGAAATAATTTTTTTAAATTCTGTGTCCTTTAACTGATTCTTTATCATAATGAAATTTTGTAGAATTCTTTTAGTTTTACAAATAAAGAGTTATATAAATAAAGGCCGTAATATATCTTGAATACTGCAGTCAATTGAGTTCAAATTTGGTAAGTATATTATATATCATGGTTGATTTTCCAAAAATAAGTGTCTTTTAAGTTGTAGACCTGTAAATTAACTGTTGTACTTCATCTCAATATAGTATTTCTAATATGGGGACCTTTTCAGGCCACAATACAATATGGACTTTTTAGAATGCTTTTTTATTCAGCAGGGTTGTCTGTCATTGAGCCACTTTTCTGGTATATATTGAGCCTAAGGAAGCAAAAATGTAACGAAAGCGGTTTCACCTATGAACATCGTGATTGTGAGGCAAAAGCGCTGGCCTATGAATCCAAAGGTCGTGAGTTCGAACCCACTCGAGGGCGAGTGTTTAAAAATGTTTTTTGTATAATTCTAAATTGTTTATTGCTAATTAAAAAGAATGCTTTTTTATCGGCATCCTAAAAAGTAGTTTTAAAGGCAAAATTTTCTGTACTCAAACCAATTAATAGATAAAAAGCATTCATTGATGACTAAATCCTATAACACATTTTGTCATCAGTGAATGCTTTTTATCTTTTAATTTGTTTGAGTACAGAAAATTTTGCCTTATATTGAGCCAGTTTAAACTTTATTTGAAATATAAGAAAAGAATCTATACACATCATGCTTCGTTTAAATTACGAAATTGTGAGCTTTTTAAGCTAATACTTACAATCAGATTGAAGAACAAACAAAATCAATTACAGAACAAGGCGATGAAAGTTAGTCGATGCATGGTGACGCCATTAATATAAACACAAACGAAGCTCTTTACGCTTAAGGAAAGGAGTGCATACCCAGATCGTACGGTTTTGGTCTTAAGGAAAGTGCTTTGTGTTTTAATATTATAGATATATCTTTTATATAAATATAAGGATAAAAATATTAAAACCTCATTCTAATTTTTCATTAATAGTGTAGTGATCGTAGCGACATCTATAATTTATGTACAACAACTGCTAATTTCACTTTCAGAATATGTATTTCTAGTTTCACTTTCAGAATATGTACTTCTACTTTCACTTACAAATATGTACTTCAACTTTCACTTACAAATATGTACTTCAACTTCAACTCACAGAACATTCTGTTTTCAGCCTTGCCGGGAGAAAGGTCCCGTAGTATGTCAATGTCAGTGAGTAGTATGCCGCGCGCTAAGTAATGCGTGCTTGTTTCATTTATGATTGTTAATTATTAAAGAGTTTATTTTCGTAATGAATGACTCATCAATGTGTTAATCACCTCGAAGACCTATAATAGTAATTGATATTTGCACAAAATGTCAATAAAAAAATCGATAATAAGTGTTATTTCAAAAGATTATTTTATTTTTCATATGCCCGTACTAGCCCCCATCCCTTATCAACTACGGGTAACTTTCAATAGAATTTTAATAAAATTTAAGTAATAGTCGTACAGAAAGTTTCATGTAAATAGCATGGTTATAAAAAAACAACCATTTTCTTCAGTCTGCTCCCTAGGTATGTGTAACACTCACTGTATTTTTTCTTAAACAGTAAGACGTAAACACATTAAGTTTTTTTTTTTTTTTTTTTTTTTTTTTTTTTTTTTTTTTTTAAATTGACAATAGGGTGGTTTAAAGAATAATATATTTTACTTACATCTGCGGCCCCTTCATCCCCTGGTATGTAATACACTCATTGTGATCAGCATAAAAAGCAAGTGATAATTATAGAATATATCATTAAAATCGGTAAAATGGTGATATGAAAAATCATTTTATTTTCCTGTGTCCTCCTTTCTTTACCCCCCCCCCCCCCCCCCAAATTTGTCTTATACATTAATTTTTTTTTTTTTTTTTTTACAAACTGTACATAATTATACAACCTTTTTTTTTTTTTTTTTTTTTTTTTTTTTTTTTTATCGATAATATGGTAGTTGAAAGAAGATTATATTTTATTTCCATCTACTCTCCCTTTCCACCAGGTGTATAATACACTCATTGTGATCTTCATAAAAAGTAAGTCATTGTTATAGAAAATATCATTAAATTTGGTAAAATAGAGATATAAAAAATCATCTTATTTTTCTCTGTTTCCCCCTCTTTAATCCCGCACCTACAAGTATGTCTGGCACTTGCTTTATTTTTTTTTTCACAAATTGTATGTGATTATAAAATGTTTCATTAAAATCGGTAAGAAGGTGATATAAAAACAATTGTTTTCTTTCAACCTGCACTTAGTCTTACCCCCCCCCCCTTACCCGCAGTATATACTAAATACTAAATGAATGTTGTACCAAATCAATTGAAAATCATTCTTTAAATTCATTATTTTATATATTTTATTTTGCGATTCGCGAATTTGAAGAATGCCATTCTTCCGGTGTCCCTTTTTTCCGGAATTCCCATATCTCGCATTGGTATTCAAGCATTTACTATTTTCTTAAATTTTATTTTTAAAAAATTGTTAAATTATCATATGTATCCGCTCTTCCTGGTCTAGAGGGACAGGGAATACAATATAATAATCCCCCCCCCTTTTTTTTTCTTTAACCTAGTTTATATAGAATTTAAAATTTATTGCCTAAAAATCATATGAATCTTAAAATAGTTTTTGCTCTCTGGGGAGAGAAGCATGTGTGTACGCAAACATGCATATTTTTATGCGATTTTTTCCGCGATTCGGCTTTTCTCTTTTTTGACCTGTATTAACATTTTCCTTACGGCGGGTCCGACAGTTGTACCCCAAACTTCACGTATACCAAAGCCAGGCTATGTTACAGCAGTTGTACCCTAGATTTCTCTTTCCTCTCAGAGAAACGATGCGTCAATCACTCGTGATGGACAAAGCATTCTCTATTATTCCTGCTGGAGTGGCACAACGCCTACTCTCTATCGCGATGATAACGAAATTTTTGCGTTTGGCAGTGTGGAGAACTCTTGTTCTATTTATTGGCGACGTATAGGCTTTCCTTTTTTTGGCTGTTCGAAATATCTTTCTTGTTCCTTATTCTTTCCAGATTTTAGACGTGTTTGACTGTAATTCATTTTCAGTAATTTTATTTCTTTTATGACTCTAAGATTTAAGGATCTTATTCAGAGGGGGGAGTCGCACACTTCATTGAGATTTTTTACAATTTTCGCACATAATTTTTTAAAATCAATTAAGATTTCTCTGTTTCATTTTCTTAATTTTTTTCTTTCATTTCAATCCTCTGCGTTCCTTAGCAACGGCTGTTTTACTATTTATTTAATTATTATTGTTTAATTAGCTAATTTCTTTAAAAATGGAATTTTTTTTTCTCTTTCACATTGTTGTATTTATCGAAATCAAACTACAATATAGCAGAAAGGATTATAAATTTATTAAATTTAACTAAAAAATATAACAAATAAATTTATGCAATTTTTATAATACAATTAATAGTAATAAAATTATAAATTCATTGTAGCTATAATTTTATTACTACAGAATGAGGGCTAGAAAATCTATATTTATTATTTTATGGTTTCAAAAGTAAAATATTTACTGGATGCAATGATATCTCCACCTGTTGTCCGATAAATAAAATGCTCGGGTAAAAGGTTGCTGAAAGCAGAAGGAATCCGAAACCTGAAGTAGCGAGGGTGTGGTAGGCGATACAGACAATAGGTACACAAAGCAAAATTCTAAACGATTTCAAAGTTGTTTTTTTTTTTTTAATTTTTATTGTTATTATATTATATTATATTTATTATTATTATTATTTTTTTTTTCAATTTAATAATATATATTGGTCAATGAAGCTGGTAAAGCCTGCTAGTCTATACATATAATAAAGTAAGATGTTTGTGTGTGTGTCATTGTGTATGTATATCCAGAGCCTTTTAGGAAAACGGCTGATCGCAGAGCTACACACATTTGCATGGAGGTTCGTAATGACCTGTCTTGATGCACGTCGAAGCCTGATTTTCGAATTTTTTATTAGTTTTTTTTTTTTTAATTAATTAAAATGTGAAAATAATAACCTAATTTCTGATAAATAAGTCATTTAAATTTTAACCATAATTTAATTCTTGCCATATTTTTCTTCGACAGAATAAACAACAACAACGAAAAGGGGGGGGGGGGGGAACGTACATTTATTCGAAATGAGGAAAATAAATTTGAAAAATTAGAAAATAAATTAGAAATATCAGACGTATCGTTACAAATAAGGTAGCAAATGAAAGGGAAAATTTTTGTGAATCCGATGGATTAAACAGCTTATCGATCGGACAATTAGATTTTTTAAAATTAACTGAAGTATTAATTTTAGGTGGCAACAGCAGAAGATTGTATGGAAACCGTTAGGAGAAATAAAAAAGAAAAATCTGCTTCACATTAAGTCACATGTTTTTTGAAATGAGATTAAAAGTTGCAGCTTTCAATTTCTTAAAATTTTCTCTCACGAACACAAAGATATAATATACAGCCAGTACCCCACAAGACCAACTTGCATTTCAAATTTCATCAATTTTTTTGAATAATACACAAAAAAGTTATTTTTTTTTTTTTTCCAAATTAAATTTTATTCTAACTTCGAAAAGATTTATGTGATAAGATACATTAAGAATTTGGGTTTTAAAAGTTTTTTTAAATATATTATTTAAACTCTATGAACCATATTTTTATTTTATCAGTTTTATTAAAAGATCCTGCTGGGAGATTTTTTTAATTTTGGTGTTGAAGTACATCGAACGTTTTTCGACAAGAAGTTTAATATAGCAAAAGCCATTTTAATCTATGTAGCGTATCAAAAATATAAAAAACATAAATGATTTATTTTTATAGGAAGTTTACAGAAAAAAATGCAGTTTTAAAGGTAGCAAATTTTTTCGACAAGCACTATTTTGAACCTAAAAACCATTAAAAATATAAGCAGAATGTGAAGGATTCTTATGTATAAACAAAAAGGTGTGTGATAAAATTATTAGCAATATAGTCTTCCCCTTTTCATACAAAAAAAAAAAAATATCCATCGCTAATATGGCGACGAAAATTCAAAAGCCGCCAATGAAGCGACATAATAAAGTCGTGTAGCACGATATTGTTTACCTATTTATTTATTTATTTTTATATATAATAATCATTGCGCTAATTTATCATACAAACAAATGAGCCTCTGTGTGTTACTGCACTTGCACGCTGTCGAACAGAAACATTTGATTATTCAAATTAATATTTAAATAAATAAATAAAAATTAAAATATGTTTAATGAGAAATAAATATTAAAATAAAAAGATTAGTTGTCTAAAATACGGCAGAAATAGCGCTCTTAGCATATTGTTACAAGGGATTAAGTCTAAAGCTGCCTTCATACTCTGGCAACTATGCTTCAAAAGTCATAAATTATCCATTGTCCAAAAATGACCCTTGAAATTTTGCACACATTTACAATGAAGGACATTACTTTTTATTGCTCTTTTACAAAAGAGACCAGTTCCCATGCAATTATCGCACTAGGGGGCTGTGAACGAGGACTCGAGTGAGCTTCGATTCTCAAAAACCACATCAAAGCAATATCAATAGAACCGAACTTTCAGCTTTCCAAGTTGCCAGAGTTTGGAGGCAGTTTTAAGCTGCCTTGAAATTCTGGCAACGATACAGAGCTTCAAAAGTCATAAATTATCCATTGTCCGAAAGTGACCCTTGAAATTTTACACACATTTACAATGAAGGACATTACATTTTATTGCTCTTTTACAAAAGAATTCTCATACATTCTTTACTCTTTACATTCTCATACAATTATCGCACTAGGAGGTTTGTGAGCTTGGACTCCCGAAAGCGTCGACTCTCCGAAACCACATCAAAGAAATATCAATAGAGCCGCACTTGCAGTTTTGTGAGTTGCCAGAGTTTGAAGGCAGCTTTATTGTTACAAGGATTTAAGTCTAAAATGGTGACAAAAATTCAAAAGTCGCCAAAGAGAATTTATTAAGGCTGTACTATAATCAGGTTTACAAACCATGAATTATATATAACCACAAAAAATTGTCTCATGCGACAGGCGTAGCCGGTCATAGCATATTGTAATATTTGGCGTGAAATTGCTGTCATTTTATGGTTGATTGGATAAACAAAATAAAATGTGCTCCACATATAATGTTGTTCACGTGTAACTGGGATTCAAATATAAAAGAGATACTCCATTTTTTTCGATACTATCTATTTCGAAACTGTTATATAATAAGCACCTAAATGGAAGCGCATTGGTAAACCACTGCCGCAGGTAATAGGGACAGGCACCCGAGTTTCAGCGGATGACGAAATCGCGGCCGAAGGCAGCAGGGAACTGAAACGAGTTTTTGAGCAATTTTAGTATTTTATTTTATTTTTATAAAGCTATAAAAAAAGAGAATACTTTAAATTTAGTGACCAGCGAAGCGGGCAAAGCCTGCGAGTATTTAAAAAAAAAAAAAAAAAAAAATTGTAATTAAAATATGCAAATTTCATAATTCAATTATAATTTTGATTATGTAATTTTTAAGGCATGGTACTTTACTGCAGAAAGTCTGCATAAACCTAATAATAAATTTAAGAAATTTTTTATTGTGTACAAAATTTCTAACATACGTAAATTTATTTTTTCTCATGTTAACAGTTGTTTTCTTCATGTTAACAGTTGCTAAGAGGTTCTGCTTCCAAAGCTGATAGACGGAAGTTCTCACTTTCGATACCAGGTCAAGCTCGTCGACTTAGCAGTTCGGATTTTTCCGTGGTTCCTCTAGGTTCCTCTAAACACATTCCCAAGACTAGAATCTTACCGTCCATAACCCTAAAACCAACATCTTTTTTTTTCCCCTTATTTTTAATAAATTTTGTTTTATATTTCTTTTTCTTTCTTTATTTCTTCTTCTTCTTCTTTTTTTTTTTTTTAAATAAATTCTTGAAGTTTCTCATTAAATATTTGTTTTGGGGATTGCTTTGATATTATAATGTATTAATATGATTATTACTTTTATTAAAATTTTTAATTATTCATAAAAACTCCGAAAATACAAATTGGATTGTGCAAGATTAAATGCAAATTATACAAGCTGATCGTAAGATTATTATTGCTTTTTATTTAAGTTGCTTAACTTTCCATTATTAACAGACATTTATATTATCTCATCTCCATTCTCTTCATATCTAGCATATGTATATCTTATATAAATTTACCCGCATAAGGGGAAAAAACATTTTTGTTAGAAAGAAGAAAATTTTTTAAATGTTTAGTTATTATATAAAATTATTGTCCTTTCAGCACATCTTATGTAACAGCTTATAATGAACGTAAGATAGAAGTGCAAATGAATAAATGGTATATGAAGCAAAAAGAAGTTCTTAAAAACATAATTCAAATGATTTACATTACGTAAAATAATAGCTGCATCATAAATATTGTTTTACTTTTACCGACTATGCCAAAATACATTTATCTCAAAAACTGGTGTTATATCAAAGAATATCTACTACGAGTCGTAGATATTCTTTGGTTATATAACCCCTAACTTTCCCCGAATTTGCGAGGGTCCGCGCGTTTGAACAATAGGAGAGAAATTTTCCCGTACACTTTCGTTTCTAGAAAGGGGAAAAAAATTCTGAAAATAAGCGCCGTATTCTGGAGTATATTTTCTCAGATTCGTGCCGGAAAGAAAACGTTAATGCGAAGATGACTTTTTAAACTACTCATTTGAGGAAATGCATTTGAACATACTTCACACACGTATAGTTTTTCTCCGCCACGAAAGCGAAGTTGGTTTTTTGGTTGACTAAATTGAGAAAATGTTTAAAAAATTATTCACACTATGGCATTTCTCCTAAAATTTTTAAAAATATTTTCACACATTATGGCATTTCTCCTGTGTGATTTCGAAGATGCCTCTTTAGATTAGCTAATGTTGAAAATTCTTCACATGTATGTAGTTTTTCTCCTGTCTGAACGCGAAGATGTGTCATTAAACTACTCTTGCGAGAAAATCCATTGTTCACACACATATGGTTTTTCTCCTGTATGAACGCGAAGATGACGCTTTAGATCACTTATTCGAGAAAATCCTTTAATACATTCTTCACACTCATATTTTTTTTCCTGCATGGATGAGAAAATAACTTTAATAAATTTATCCTTTACAGGAAATATTTTTGAAAATTCACACTAATAAAGTTATTCTCCTGTATGAACGCGAAGATGCGTCATTTTAAACTTCTCTTAGGAGAAACCACGGATTAAAAGAGAAGGTTGTATTACGTATGTTACGGAAAGGTAGAAATTTTCATCTTACAGATAGAGGGCGACCAAATCTCGAAAATACACCAATCAGCGCGTTTTTACATTTCTGGCTGTTCGTTCGTTGGATGACTGAAACCGAAGGGTCGGGCTTTCCCTTTCTTCCGATAAGTTTCAAAGATACTACACCAGGCGGCGATCGAATCGCTTTCCTGGACTGGGCTGAATTGATGCGGAAAGCGAAGCTTATGTTCCCGCGCTCGCTGCCCTATCTAGTTTTAATTCCTATAGACTCTTCTTCAATAA
>CAWVNO010002511.1:125000-350144 GCA_963930645.1 Salticus scenicus | reverse complement strand
ACCGATGGTGATAGCTACACGTTCATTGAACGTTCCCTGAACCGTACTATTGTACGTCTTCAAGATGGACAAATAGACGTCTATAACACGTTCAAAGGGAACGTTCTTAGAACGTGTTTGCAGAACAATATTTGAACGTTCAGAGAACGTTTCGGTGCTGCTTGGGTATAGTATAGTAAAAGTAGAAGTAGAAGTAGAAGTATATACACAACATTAACTCTACTCTTTGAATTGGTTGCCCTTTTTTTTTTTTTTTTTTCTCCCCTCCTTAGGAATCATTTTTTTTAAATTTTACTTTATAAAGCAAACTTCAGGGTCTAAATTTCAATCCTGAAAAGAAATATTTATCTTATTAAACTGCTTCCTAAGATAAAAGGCAACTTGTTCAAAGAGTGGAATTTACAAAACAGAATTCGAAAACTTTTTTGAATGAGATATACTGATAATGCAAAGTAACAAAAATCCCATTGGATTATATAAGAATGGAAAGTATCTGGTTATGTTGAGCTTTTCGTTCAGGCTGCTTAAAGCTGGTGGACTGAAATTTGTATAGAGCATGACAGTTTTACCAGTGACTGACAGAGTAAAATATATACAGTAGAAGATCTTTATAATGCAAAACTTTTCGTACATAAACAATGAATTTTGCAGTTAAGAAGCACTTGCATATTTTCGTATTGTAAAAAGCTGTTACTTTCTTAAAGGATTAAATGGGATACGTAAGATTTCTTTATCTCATTGATTCTGAGCTTTTTAATTAAAAAAAAATGATATTATTACTGTATTTACATATATATGTATATATATCTTTTTTTCATGAGTCACAAAATGAATGATTTGGTCCAGGCACATTTGGATTATGCTTAAAAAGTAAATTTAACAAGAAAACTTATAATCTGCCCAACTTCTGTTTATTAGTAGAAAAGGGTATACTTATTATTAGAATCTTTCATATTGATTTATAAAATATTAAAAAAGTCATACTATGAAATTTTTCGTGTTTAAGTTTTTGTGCTCAGGGCACACAACTTGAGTGCCTGTGCCATAAATAGGTTCTGCATAATTCAAAGCTTTACACAAAAATGTGAGTTTTGCGGCTTTATTAACACCTATTTTGCGTACAAAGCCAAAAGTGGAGAGCATTCTTTAAGTGCCAATAGATATTTTTGTTGTAGATAACATTTCTATGATATTGGCGATTCTATTATATCTATAATAGTTTTAAAAACAATTCTAAATATTGATTTTAATCAATTAAAATTAAAAATAAATAAATAAATGCAAGGTGAGCCAAAAGTTCTTTAAAACTAAAAAAGGAAGGAATAATGATAAAATTGTGCGGTTTGCAAGAAAGAGTAAAAAAGAAGTGTTTTTTTTTTTTTTTTTTTTTTTTTTTTTTTTTTTTATGAAAATATGTTAACTGAAACAGTCACCAGCAGACGACGCTGACATGCAAGAAATTCAGCCAATTTATGCAAATTAGTCTTGCTGCTCTATTTGAATGAAGGGTTAGCAAGTATTGCATTGCAAAAATTTCGAAGGGTGAAAGGACTGAAAACAAAGAATAGCTCTATACCATGTCTTGGATGTATTGAAGCTATGAACAAAAATGGTTCGAAGAAACTGGTTTTTTGAAGAATCATTCATGAAGTGGAACAATCATGGACAATCCATTTCATAGATTGTTCATGTTATCATTTATTTATTTTTTTTTTCTGCCAAAAAAATGTTAGTAGAGGGCAGTATAATCATCCATGGGGGTAGCAGTTCTTGGAAAGCTTCCAGGGTATTGGATACCTCATTCACCGAATTGATGGATCCTCCACTGGATAATGCATCCTTTACAAATTGCAGTCATTGCAGGAGTTATAGCTGGGAGACTCATCTAGGAGGAAATCACATGTCAAGTGGGCTTTGGCATGAATGAAAAGCGACCCTCAGTGGTTGTTCAACATTTTCTGGATGGATGAGGCATAGTTCTCACTCTTGGAGATGTCAACACCCAGAATATTCAGACATGAGCAATGTTGAATCCTTGTGCATATATAATGTAATGAGACTTAATAATACACAAAAATGTGCAAACAACATTCAAAGAAAATTTTTCTTTTCCTTGGAAATTTTTTTGCATTATTCATTAAAAAAAAAAAAAAAGGAAGAAAAAAAGAAAGACTATCCCCCCTTACAGTTTCTCTTTATTTTTTTAGAACACTTTCACATTTGTTTAAATAACATGAAACAAACTTCTTTAGATGTTTAACTTGTCAATTCTATAAAAGAAACATTCCACTAGTTCAAATTGAAATTCCATTGACTGTGGATGAATGAAGTCATAAGAAAAGCTATGATGCCAGAAGAGGAGCAAAAGATGCTGTGATTTGGAATTCAAAATGAACTGAGAAAATGAGATCACTGTTACAGAGGTTTTTTATTCTGAAGATTTATTTTCACTCTGAAAAACTGATTTTTTTTTTTTTTTTTTTTAAGCATAAAATAACGTATTCAGAAATTTATAATATTTACATTCTGATTTTTTTCCCCTTGAAATATTTTTTCATATTCAGTATCTCACATGAAAACACTAACTCTGACAATGTTCATATTTCAAAAATACTTTTGTCTTTTTTCTTGAATACATATTCTTAGACTCGTCTAACTGTATTATTTTAATATGTGTTTGTATACATAAACACACATGTATAAATTCATGTAACAGTAAAAAAAAAAAAAAAAAAAAAATTAAATTAAAAAATTACGCGACTTTTTGTCAAAAAAAAAAATATATATATTTCATAATTTACAAAAATTATATGTGCAAAAATCTACTTGACTTATATCCTTTACATTTGAGTTAATAATTTTTATATTAAAAATAATAATACAACTCATATTCAAAATATTAGAATAATTGAGAAAAAGTAATAAGAAAGAAACTATTTTCCATTTATTTATTTTTGATATTAAGTTAATGCAATTGAATTTCTTAGTTGACACCGAGGTATGTGGTGACGCTAAATCTTGTTGAAAGATGAAATCATCTTCAAATAAATCTTCTGATGATGGAATCATGTAATATTACAAAATGTCTTGATACATCTGAGAGTCAACCTTTTCATAGACGATGCATAACTTTCCAGGTCTTTCTGCACTCATGCAACACCAAACCATGATACTAGCAGCAAATTTTGCAGAACGTTTAAGGCATTTCTCATCAAATGCTTCTTGCTTCATTCTTCAAACTCCAGTACCTTGATTACCATATGAAGAACAAAACATACTTTCATCGCTAAATAATATTTTTTTCCAATCTTGTTCGCTCCATAAACGTCTTGATTTACATCAATTCAATCTTATACGCTTTTGTTTTGCAGTCATGAGAGGTTTTGTTTTCGGTACACGAGATTCAAACTTAAATTTATGGAGACATCTCAATGTTGGCGATGTAGAAACTTCAACTCCATCTTTATATTTTCAGTACAAGAATCGCACACTTTTAAAACGGTTTTTCTTAACTAAACGCTTCAGTTTCCTGTCATCTCTAGCAGATGTTTTTGGTTTTCGGCCACCATTTCGGTGATTATTTTGAAATTTTCCATTTCTTTAAATATTGTGTTAATATTTTACTAACGCTTGATTGCGAACAATGTAAGTAATTTGCTATATAACACTGATTTTTACCATGCCAATACAAATCAATCATACGAAGTTTAACAGATTCAGGAATATCACTCAGACGACCCATTTTAAGACGAAAAAGCAAACAAACTGCAAAAATAATACTGATTTTAAATAAAATTGTCTGAATTTAATCAATGATGTCACCAGTTATGAATTGGTGATAATTAAAGGAGAATTAATGTGAAATATTCTAATATTTTGAACTACTTGAATAAATATTCTAATATTTTGACTTTTCAAAATATTTTTTTTTTCAATTAATCTTTTATGTTATTAATTTTAAAATACTAAATAAGTTTAATCAACAATAAGACCTTAATAAAAATATCATTTGCATTAAAAGACATTAAATTACCAAACAATATTTTCAATTTGTAAAAAAAATGTACTTCTAATATTTTGAATATGAGCTGTAAATCAATAATAAAATGCTGCTTTAAATTTCTGAAGTTCAATTGACTTTAAATTAAACTTTTGTTATATTTTTGTGATTAACTTTATTTTTTAAGTCAAAATCAAAATTAGAGTCTATCATTGGGTCCGGTAAATCAATTTTACTCGAACCTGATCTTTTGAGTCAGGTTGACTAATTTTTTTTTTTTTTTCTGGTGTGTGAGGTTTGGTTCAGGTTGCCTGATTTACTTTTCTTATAGGTCAGTCAAACCTTTCTCCAAATCAAGGTTGAGTAACTGGACCACTGTAAATGACCTTTCAATAAAGAAAAAATATATATATTAATTAGAAAATATATTTATCAAATATACAAAACAGATATTAATCAACTCACAGAATTAATATCAAACAATATAATAATTCATACAATCATATAGTTTCATACAGTCAGTTTGCTTTGTATTTTACTGATTTTTAAAACTAAAATTACAAATTATTTTAAATAATTTTTGCAATTTCTGAGTTTAGTTTGAGTAAAGTTTGGTTTTTTCCCCCCCTCCCACATGCCTAAATTGGAAATTAATCTACGAACATAACAGAAATTAAATAACAAGAAACAAACGCAAATAGCATACTTATGAATAATAGTGGATCAACAAAGATGTAAGGCTTCGTTCTTGGGTGTTTGGTTCTAGCTATCAAACATAAAATATAGCATGTAATACTCCTGTGTGCAATTTCCCCTTTAAAAATTTAAGCATTATCATATAGTTCAGGGCTCGAGAATTACATTGCTTGACATGCCTGGGCATGTAAAAATTCAGATTGGGCATGTACTTTCTCTCTTTTACATGCCCATCCGGGCATGCAAATATTTAATCAAAAATAACCTTAAAATATACTATCCTGCCTAAGACTTTTACTTAAACTGAAATAATGTCACTATAGATATAATGTTGTTAAATTCTTTTCATCAGATATGTGAATGTTTTTATTAATATGCACTTGAATAAGATACATGCCTAACAAAGCACGTAAAATTTTTGAGATTTTTCAAGCCCTGATACAGTCAATTCAATTATGCATGAAATTATTATTTTAAATAACTTAAGTATGAACATAAACTTTATGAAATAATTGATAAAAAGCACTTAATTAACAATAACCTTATGGGTAAATATTTGCCAAAATCATAGATAAAACTATAACTTAGTAAATAAACAAATACAATTAAAGTGAATAAAAATCAGAACTAGGACTGGGTTTAATATTGATGTAAAATAAAATTATATCGATTCAATAATACTATCACTTATTCAATTTAAATATTTCATCTTCCATGAAATATCGATGCAGAATCATGAAAAAACGTGAACATCTGAATCTTGGCTAAACCAATTAAATAACAAAATAAAGTATACCTTACTTCCTCGTGTATGCCTGAGTACTTGTGGGAGCCAATCCCCCCTATCATCAGAGGCACAAAGCAAGCAAACCGCCGCGAAGCTGCCTCTGATAAAGAGGGGGGGGGGGGGGGGCTCCTGAAAGTACTCAGACGTACACGAGGAATAAAAGTAAGGTTTACTTTAATTATTTTGTAATTGTATGCTTCTTGCTTCAATGATATAAATCAATTAAATAACGTTGGAATAATGCCAGATCTCTAATCATTCAATGGTGATACTGCTTTAGTCTAAAGCATGCACAGTCATACATAACTAAATCATGAAAACGTTCATTACGGTCTAAAGCAGGACAAAGAATTGGTGCCGTTTCGATTTACTGTTGCGCAGGCATACTGGTAAAGTGTTATCGGTTTAGACTGGCAGAAAAATCTTCTTTCAAGCCATGATTGCGGTTTTACATTACGCATCATGTGCAGTAGGAAAAGAAAAATCGATTCTGATACAAGCATTCAAAGGAGATCTATTCATTCATTCAAAATTCTTTGTTTATTTTATACTATCAGTATTTTTATTTAGTTCGTATAAACTGAAAATAAAAAACTCTAGTTTATTTAAATAAACAAAAAAAAAAAAAAAAAAAAAAAAAAAAAAAAAAACCTTACTTTAGCTTTACATACTTACAAAAATTACTTCGCCAAAAAGTGTCACATCGGTAAAGCTAAAGTAAGGTTTTTTTTTTTTTTTTTTTTTTTTTTAATTTAATTAAATTTGTAGCTTTATATGTTTAAAATCGTAAATACTCTAGTTTATGTTTACTAGAGAAGTGAACTAACTATTCTTTACTAAAAATTACGTAATGTAAAAACTTTTTTACATACCGTAAAATTCCAATAGTAACCCCCCCCTTTTTTTCAAGGGGAAATTTGTCAAAACTAAGGGAGGGGTTATAATCGGAAGTTTCTAGAAAAGTACGACGACTTTGGAAGGGGGGGGGGAAATCGAAAATTTCATAATATTTTTCTAAAAGTATATATTTTATTAATATTATAATACATATTAATGGTTACTAAACTGTATTAACAATATAATAATACTGATTATTTTTTATTAAATTTTATTAATAATAAACAATTTTTATTAATCAGATTAAATTTTTATTTTAACAATCTTTTTAAAAAACTTACAAAAATTAATCATCACATTTAAATAATGAAATAAAAATAATTTAAATAATGAAAAAAAAAGAGCGATAACACAATTCTCACAAAAAGAAAACGTATTGTGAATAACAAGCATGAACATGTGATAAAGAAATTGTGAATCGAAGCCGTGTAGAAGATTCGCTAGCAGTAAAAAAAAAAAAAAAAATTAATTGCACTGCTATTAACTAATATGCAAGAACAAAACAGGGTGAATTATAACTATAAAAGTTATACATGCTAGTACTATTATGGATTTATTACACTATTTATTACACCTAATGATTTAAAATTAAAAAGAGAATTTAAAATTTGGAAAAGAGTTGTGATCATAAAAACAGAGTTGCATAAGCAAGATTGCAAAAGCCACGGCCACTTGCGAATAGCAGTTAACATTTTGGAGCTTAAAGAACGTAAACAACACTGCATTTTTATATTTGGAGTTATTTTACTTTTAAAAAAATGAGTAATACGTTTGGATATACGTTTACATGCAAATTAAAGTTTCTAAATAAACATACAAGACTTCAGCATTTAAAAAAAATATACGTTTGCTTCGCTCATGAGAAAAAAGAAAGAATGGCGAACTTAGCCGCCAAAGGTAAAGGAGGAGGGGTTATAGACGGAATTTTCCGAAAAAGTAAAGTATAGGTCAAATTTCAGGGAAGGGGTTATAATCGGGAGGGGGGTTACTATCGGAATTTTACGGTAGGTACTTCATGATTTATTGGCCATAACGCATTTTTGCTGGGGTTCCCTAGCATGATCACTGGCACTTGCGGTGTCTGAAGTTCTGTATGTGTGGTGTTTCTCGTTGTTTACGTCTCTTTTAAATATGTGGTGCCATCGCTTGTTGAGCCCTGCTGCATCGTTGCCATTGTAAGAATTATTAAAATTAATGATTTTGACTGCTTCGCAATATGCAGCATATTTATTGTTTTGGTAATTCGCAATTTTTATGACGTTATCAATATGGATATTTATATTATCTTCCTGGATAGCTTTTGTTAATGAGGTAGTAATTTTGACTGTAGCTATATCATGGCTGTTTCTTTAATTCTGGTTTTGATTTTTCTCTTTAATTTACCTATATAACATTTGTTATTGACTTGGCTGTCAGTGTACGGAATTTTAAAAATACTGGCGATTTCTAAAGGGTGAATAGGATTTTTCTCATTTCTGGTAATTTAGAAAATGTTAGGGTTGGGTTTAATGGGGATATTGATGTTACTTTCAGCAGGATATTTTTAATTTTACATGACGCTCTGCGATCATATGGGATCGAAGTTGTAAAACTGAGAGGAGGGGGGGGGGAAACAGGGGGTAATTTAAATCTTCAAGTTCTTTGCAGAGTATTACAGCTCTATTGATATATGATTGTATAGCACTAATAGTGTATCTGTAGAAAGTAAAATTCTGTACATTGACAGCCAAGGCAATAGCAAATGTTATATAGGTAAATCAGAGAGAAAAATTTAAACCAGAATTAAAGAACACAGTCATGATATAGCTACTGGCAAAATTACAAGTGCAAACATTAGCGTTAACAAAAAGCTAACCAGGAAGATAATATAAATAATGTCATAAACATTGCGAATTACCAAAATCATAAATACACTGCATATTGGGAAACAGTCGAAATCATAAATTTTAATAATTCTTGCAGTGGCAGGGTAAGCAATGTCACCACATACTTAAAAGAGATGTAAACATGAGAAACGCCACACATACAGAACTTCAGACACTGCAAGTGCCGGTAACCATGCTGGAGATCCCAGCAAAAACGCATTACGGCTAATGAAGCATGAAGTATGTAAAAAGGTTTTTATATTGCATACTTTTTAGTATTGAACTTAATGTAATGAGATGAATTACTAACTATTCTTTGTTAATATTTTATGTAATTAATAATATTTTTTCATTAAATTCATTAATTTCTGCACAGAATATGAATATGATGTTGTCATATTGTAAAAAATAAATTCATTCAAACAATAGTGTCATCTTAGATATGATTATTTTCTAATTTTTATTTATTTTGAAGTCAATTACTTAATTGTACATAGTATGGATATTTAAAAATAATTTTGAATATGATAAGAGTTGATATACAGCGAAACTTGAATAATTCAAACTTGTTTAACTCGAAATTCTGGATAATTCGAATTTTTTACTCGGTCCCTTGAATTTTATATTAAAATAATGTTAAAAAATTGTGGATAATTCTAATTCTATTTTGGATAATTCGAATTTTTCATACAATTACCTTTAAAATACTACTGTAAAATTTGTTCCCGAGATTTTTCTCAGCTAAAGTGGATTATATATTTTAACAGTCTTTCAAAAGAAAGATAAGGAAATACAAGAGAAGCCCCTAGCTAGTGCATCAGAAGATATGGTGAATATACACGAACTTCGAAGTTTTTTTGAATTGAAAGTCATGTCTAATGTAGAAGATTCTATTTTTGTATCAAGTCATATGCTATGACACAAAGATTGTACTTAAAGAAGAAATAAAAAATATCTGACTATTTTTTAAAAAATGTTGAATAATTAAGCTCGTAAAAAATATTCATTTAATTGGAGGGGGGGGGGGGATGTAGCAGTATACTTAGATATAAAGTTTATGTGTTAAATCTTTCATCGTAGAGTTTTAATTTTTTAATTTACTCTTTTTTTGACAAAATAGTATATGTAATTCGAATTTTTGGATATTTCGAATTCTTTTCTGGTCCTTTCAACTTCGAATTACCCAAGTTCTACTGTATACATATATTTTTTTTTTAAGTGTAATTCAAATTATTCATTTTCCTAGTAATTTTCTTTCTATATACTGAACTAGTTATTTGTTTTGTAATATGTAATATCTGATGTAATTTAATCAAAAATAAGCAGCAAAAGTTTAATGACTCTATAATTATATTTTCATAATTTTTTACTTTAGTTATCAATAAACAACTCTTATGAATACATTTCTTTCAAGGATACATAAAAATAATGAAATTCTTACAACTACTTGGAATTAACCGAATACCTAGTCCAAATTTGGCAGAGTACCAAGTACTCGGTGCAGCTCTACTTAAAAATAGAACAAATCGAAAAAAGTAAAAATCAAAAGAATTTTGATGAAATGAACCCTTGCATGGTCTGAGTCCTACCTTACTAATTACATTGTACAGTCAGCAGCAAAATTATTGTTGTGCTAGCAATAATTTCTATTTAAAAGATATGCACCTAATACTAATTTGTTAAGTTAATATTTATCGAGTCATGATCTTAGTCTTATACTGTTTATAAAAAAGTAAGTTCATGATAAAAATTAGCGATCAAACCAAAGAAAAAAAAAAAAAAAGAAAGAAAGAAAAAAAGAAAAACATGGATGTGGGTTTCAATAATTTTGCTGCCACTAGAGGCCAAACCCCATGTTATTCTAAACAGAAATTCGTTTTCAGGGTTCCCACTCTTAAAAAAGAAAAGAACTCAAGGACTTTTCAAGTACTTTTCAAGGCCTATTTGAAATTTTTCAAGGACTAGGGGAAAATTGCAGAACGCTAGGCACACACACACAAAACTTTAGTAACTACTTTCATTAGTAATATTTTTTTATATATATAATTAGAAAAACTGCCTGTTTTCACAATACAGTATTGATGGATTGACCAAATTAGCTTTTACAAGAGTCAAAAAACGATTAGTTCAAGATTTGGAATCATTATGATTATTCCAAAGTTTTTAGATTTGAGTCCTGGTCTAATCACTTTCTGCTCAAAATTAATGACCAGTCCATCAAACAGGTATGAGACTGGCAAAAAAAAAAAAAAAACCCAAATAAGTTGAAACTATATGCAAAAGGGTCATTCCATGCCAAATCAACCACTCACTCAACCTGACCCCCTCAGATTTCTATGAAACTTGCAGGAATCATTCTCCTTGATGATATAAATGAGAATATATTTTTAAAAAAATTTTATCTTGTTCGATTTTTTTTTTAAATAATTTTTTTAAATTTCAAAAAATCAGCATTTTTTAGCTTGTATAAGCGTTTTTAATCTCAAATTTCTCAAGTTCTATAAGGGATAGCAAAGTTTATGACCCCTCATTTTAAAGAGTATTTCACAAGGTTTAATTTGATATGCAACATCATTATGTTGGGTAAAAATTTTAAAAATTATTAAATTTTAAAATTTTAAAGATAGTGTTTTTTTTTTTTTTTTAAATTTGAAAAAAATATATGTTTTTGGTTATACTAAAAGCTATATAACCTGAAACTTTTAGAGTGGGATCTCAATGGGATCAGGAGTTATGACAAAAAACCTAGCTATTCTACATGGTAAATTGTATTACAATTATCATATAATATGCTTACTTTATAAAATACCTGTTAATTAAAATTCACATATACAGTATTGCATGCTAATATATAATTAAACATTGGGGGAATCAATATTCAATGTAATTGTGCTTAATAAAAAATAAACAACAATTTTTTTGATAAAATTTTGTTAGATTAAAAAAAAAAAAAAAAAAAAAAAAAAAATTTTTTTTTTTTTTTTTTTTTTTTTTTTTTTTTAAATAATTACTGTGAGTTTTATAGCTGGAATGTTATAGAGTAGGTTCTTACTGCGATTAGAAATGATAATAAAGAAACAAAGGTACGTATAAATACATTGTTCAGTTAAAATTACTGGAAGCTTTAATATAGATTTACGACATCCAGTACATGTTTGTACAAATTTGGACTATGTCTCAAAATGTTTTCATTTATTATAAATGAAAACATATATAAATTTTTTCATTAATACAAATCACAAACTTTTTTTATGATAATCATGGCCACCTTTCTAGAATGGGTTATAGCAATATATAAAAAAAATGTTTTGATGTGCTAGGTTTACTCATCTTTACACAAAGTCTTAATGATCATACAAATTTAATCATACATTTAATCATAAAAATCATACTAATTTAAAGTCAGGTTGTAAGAAGAAATAAAATTTCTTGCATCACAAAAGTAAAAACTAAATAGAATTGATTAAATTTTTTATCTGAAGAGGGCACTCATTGTTTAAAATAAATATGCAAAAATTGTTTGATTTTTTAAAAAAATGCTTATTTTACTTCTACTGAAAAGAGTATGGTAGGGTTCCCATGGGTCAGGGAGAATCTGGAAAAGTCAGGGAATTTGAAATTATTGAAAAAAGTCAAGGAAATGTCAGGGTAAAATCACAAATATTGTCTACAAAGCTGGAAAAATGATGATATAAACCTGGAAAATGGTTTTTGAGCATTCAGTGTATGTTGCGGGTCACATGACTATGCTGTCTTTTATGTCGCAAGCTGTTTTATGTTTTACAATGTGAGCTTACCTTTTATGTTGCAAACCAAATTTCATGACTTGAATTTTCTAAAAATAGACCTGGAAAAGTCAGAGAATTTTATTTTTGAAATTGAGTTGGAACCCTGGTATGAACCCAAAATCACAACTAACTTTTTCTACATTAAGATCTCAGAAGAGATATAAAAAAATTAAACTATAGTGGAGATGCAGATGAGTCATATGCCAGCAACAACATAAATAAAACAATCTTTAAATAAAGACAATTTTGAACCAGAACATCTCTAATTAGCGAATGAATTGATTATTATTTACTTACTTGTGATTTATGCTGTCATTAATTTGTAAGTGTAGTAATTTATTATCTGCATGGCTTCTGATATTGTAATCATTTTGTAATCTGTCTTTAAAAAACAGCGTAAGTTTTAAAACCATCACTAATGATTATAATCTTAAAAATTTGAAACTTGTAGAATTACACACACATTTAAAAAAGAAATCAAATAATCAAATTTTTAATGATCTTAGAAAATTCTTTTTTTTACTATTTTACTAGTCATAAATATGAACTTTCAAAATAATGTCTTTTATCAAGTAAGCATATTATATGGTACAATTGAACCTCAAAAATCCGGACATCCAAAATCTCTAAAATCCAGACGATTTTTTTAATTTTAATTTTAAATTAAGACTTAGCTGTATCTTATTTCCATATTTCTTGTGCAATGCAGTTTAAAATTTGTTTAATTGAACCCTGAATACACGCATTTGAACATAATTGACATATTTTTATATTGTTTAATTGTGAATTAAAGATTTTATTTTTTTACAAAAAAAAGGTAGGTTATAAAATGGAAAATAAATAAATAAATAAAATCATAGTGAAAAATAATTACTGAAATGTTTAAAAAAAAATGTTTCATTAGTTTAATAGCAGTTATTTAGGAGGCATTATCAGTTGTTTATTATATTTTAGTGTAATATATGTTTTAATTTAACATAAGTCTTTTATTATATTTATATTTTAATTAACCAATTTGATTTGTTGTTTATTTTCATTAACATAAAATTGCAGTTTGTATGTTATTATAATATCACAAAAAATTAGTTTTCAATAAATCTCTAAAATCTGGAATTGCCGTAGTCCTGCCAAATCCGGATTTTCGAGATTCAACTGTAATTTGTAATACAATTTAACATGTAGAGTAACTATGTTTTTTGTAATAACTTCAAATCCCATAGTGGTCCCACTCTAAAAGTGTCAGGTTATATAGCTTTTAGTATACCCAAAAACATATATTTTTTTCAAATTTTTAAAAAAACACTATCTTTGAAATTTTTAAAATTTAATAATTTTTAAAATTTTTACCCAACATAATGATGTTGCATATCAAATTAAACCTTGGAAAATACTCTTTAAAATGAGGGGTCATAAACTTCTCTATCCCTTATACAACTTGAGAAATTTGAGATTGAAAACCCTTACACAAGCTAAAAAATGCTGATTTTTTGAAATTAAAAAATTAATTTAAAAAAAAAAATCGAAAGAGATAAAAATTTTCTAAAAATATATTCTCATTTATATCATCAAGGAAAAAAACAGAGGTAATTATCAAAACTTTTGATAATTACCTCTGTTTTTTTTTTTCTTTTGTTCTGTTTAGTTTCAGAATATTCACAATTGTTAAATTTGTTCTTGTTTTTCAAAAACAGTTTTTTTTTTTTTTTTTTTTATGCTTTATTTTGAAATTATAAAGTTCAAAAAAGAACTTTGATAATTTTTTTCCACTTTGTAACTTTAATATGAAGTATTAAAAATTAAATACATAAATTTTGGGAATTTTTAAATTTTTCTAGATTTTTTTTTTTTTTTTTTTTTTTTTTAATGAAAACAGAATTAAAAAAAAAAAAATATTAATTCTTATAAAAATTTTCCCTATATAATAAAATGGGGTTCAGCTGTTGGCAGAAATATATGAGGGTCTCTGACGGCTACAGAACGTTCACAGACACCTTTTTTATACAGATTATTCAACCATTATACATGCAAAACAGTCATTAAAAATTATAAATTTCTAGCTTTATACATGTTTAATAAACCATTAAATCATAATTTCTGTGTTTTGTTTATTAATTTCTTTTTTAATTGAATAATTATTCATACTTTTCTTTGAATTGTTTTGTTTACTTTTAGCTTTTAATGTATTTAGTTTTATTTTACATTTTACAAAACCTTCGTAATTTAGAGATTTTCCAAATTTTCTGGAAAACCCACATCTCTACAAATATATACATTCTTAGTGCATTAAATATTTAAAAGTTGTTTTAGTTGGTTTCTGAAAGGTTTTTAAGGGGCTCAAATGTTTCTGAGACGGTAACATTAACTTTGCTGTCAAAGCTGATACACGGGAGATATGAAGTTTGATAACAAGTAGCGCTCATCCGGCTAGCCTTTCGAAATTTTCTGCAGTTTTCTCTGAAACTAGCATAAATAGGGGCTAGGACCCCTGAAAAAGACCACCCCTTATAGAGGTTATTCAACCCATACTTCGGCCTTTCTTATAGGCAACTGGCACATTAGCACAAACATGTTTTTTTTTAAATAATTCAGTTTAGTAAAATGGAATTAGTTTAATATTTAAAAACATACCAATATTTTATAGTTAAATGCATAATCATTAATAATCTGAATATTTGAAAAATATTTATTAAATTTTATACATCTTTTTTGTTCATGTCAAACGTCAACCCAATGCTCGTGTTGCAAACGAGCGTTTTATTATCATACCACCAGTCAATGTTAAGTAATTTTCTGATTAGTAAAATCGTATGACATTTAACTTTTTTTAAACTTGCATCATAAAAGGAATTTAGTTCTGTTAATATGTCTCGATTTCTTCAGAAAATAAATAAATTTTATGTTTTTTAATTTAATAATAAAAAAAATATAAATAAAAATAAAATAAGTATTTTAATATTTTAAATCTTATATGTGTTCCTAGACCTACAGGAGGAATGCTTTCCATAGGGGGTGGGTGTTCTAAGTGGATCTAGCCCGTATTTATGCAAGTTTTGGGAAAAATCACAGTAAACTCTTAACAGCTAGATGGATCAGGGTTCATACTCAAATATGGGAAACAAATTCCATGAGTTTTCCCTGAGTTCCCAGACAATTTTCAAGAAAATATTATCGACATATTTCAAGAAATGCTTCTCTAGACAGGACAAAATACAACTACTTCTACTGTATGATGTCATATTACTGCCGATCATGCTAGAAATTCAGGTAGAAATCATTATTTATGGTATGTATTTTCACAATACTTAATCATTTAAATTTTGATACGAAGCTAAAAAAGAAAAACATAACTTGAGAGAGAGAGGAAAAAAAAATTGTTTTTCCAGATTTTATAACTGATTTTCCCTGACTTTTAATGAAATTTTTAATTTTCCCTGCCATTTTTTAACAAATTCCAAATTCCCTGAGTAATCCCTGTTTTCCAGGTTTTCCCTGATGATGAGTTTCCCCTGTGGATGACTGTGACCTTTGATCGAACACGGCACTTTCCATCCAACAACTTTGACCGCACAACTACTTGGTCACCATAGAGGAATTTACTTCCATTAATGCCTTGATTTCTTCAGAAAAAACAAAAATAAAATAGATAAATATATAAAACAATTTTATGTTTTTTAAATTAATAAATAAAAGAAAATTAAGCATTTTAATATTTACCTCTTTTTTCCCATATTTCGTATTTGTGAAAGAATATCAGAAAAATACAAGGCACCAATTAAGATTAAGCTATTTTGCATTAAATAATTTAATTAGTCTTTATTTATATACTCCTGAAGAAAAAAAAAAAAAAAAAACTAAATAATTAAGGTTTTTTATCTTTTAGTTATGTATTTTTAACACTAAAATTTCCAAAAATATGCTTTATTCTAACAATTGTATTTATATCTAAATGTTTGTTATATTAATCAAAATAATTTTTTGTAAGATCATGTACAACAAAAATACATCATTCTTGAAACATAGAAATCATTCCCTATATGATCTATCAATTAGTGTATTGTCGCCATAAACTTCTGCAAGCATTCAATGCGTTCAGTAATACTTTTCTTCCCATTAAAGCATAAAAACAAAACCTTCCGCAAATGCCTCACACAAAATGTGACAAATTCAACACAGTAAAAAACAAGTTTTTGTATGATACTCAAAGCAATATAAACTGAATACTATTAACAAATGTCTAAATTCTCTTCAACTGCCAAAATCAGCTATCATAAAACATGTTCATAACAGCAGCACCACCACATTTTAAAAATAGACCAAACTAATTTGTACTCTCAATATAATAGTTTGATGTAAATAATATTTACCGATACTTGGTATTGATTTAGTTAGCACTCAAACAGTTGGCCAAGTACTCTGCACTGGGCTAAATTTTAATTAATTTCTCAGCCAATATCAAAAGTAGCTAAAAAGATTTCATTTTTATGCATTTTTAAAGAAAAATATATTAATAACAGAGAAAATGTATTAATAGCATATTTATTAACAACGAGACTAAAAAATTTCAGAAATGTATAAATACAGAGCCATTATAATTAAACTTTTGTTATAAACAGCTTTTTGCAGTTGCAGTTAAAGCAGGCGAGTAGATTGTCACCAAATTTCATGTAAAGATGATTCATGAGATGTGTTTTTTTTGTTTTTTTCCCCAGGTACAGAAGGCTGTTTATAGAAGAAATTTAACTATAACCATCCTTATATGTATATGATATAGGCAGTAACTTATAAAAAGTACATAAATAAAATTGCCATTTTAGGAAAATGCCCTTCATGGAAATTTAACCTAAACAAAATTATACATTTGTTTTATATGAAAGTAATCCACTTTTAATACTGTAAGAAAAGATTAATTTTGCATTAAAAAAATATAATTGCAAAAGAGGAAAATACAAAGTGTTGTTAAAAATTTATTGAGGGCTATCGTCGCACAAATCAGGAGAAAAATTCCTTGAGTTTTCCTTGTCTTCTTTGAAAACAAAATAGATGGCACATAATCATGCAGCATTAGAATCTTGAGCTCGCGATCCTTGAAAAATTTGACTTCATGAAACTTCTGCTCGTTGGCGGTTACGGCGCCTTCTTCCCATTTCAGATCCTACAACAGCTTATTGACATATAGTGCAAATAGATGTATTGAAAAATTTAACCGTAGTAAATTCTTGCTTGGTAGCGCCTGCGATGTTCTTTTCCTGTTTCAATATCTGAAACATCCTGTTCGCTCACCGTGTTATGATTTTTGAAATTGCTAACTTTATCAAAGTCCCGCTCGGTGGTGCCAGGCCTTATCCCCGTTTTAGGACTTTATGGTTAGTTAAGAGTGGTTGGTTTATAAAAAAAAAAAATAATAAATCTATAATAAACATCATGATACTCTTATTATAGCTCCCCTTGGTGACTTTTTAATTATTAATAAAATAAAAGGGATCTCATCTACATGGTGGCAAAAATTTAAAAGTCGTCATTGGGGTCCTTTATTAAAGCTGTCTTGCGAGGGGAAATATGAAAACTAAGTCGTCAAACATGAATTTTACTTTGAAACTTTTCTTTGAATGATTTAGTTTAAGTATCATTAGCATTTCATTCCACAAAAACTAATAATAATTTGGCTCTGGTGAATTAAAATTTTAATTAGATGGCGTATTGGTGAAACTTATAAGTTTCAAATTTTAAAGGTTAAAAAAAAAGAAAAACTGAAAATTTTGTATGGTTTTGCTAGTCTAAAAGTATATTAATTATTTTTATTTAAATTTTAACATCATAATAACAATTTTTTCATGTTCATAAGTAAATCTAGTTTTTGATAAATTTTTAATTATCATGTGAAAATAATGCCCCCCCATAAAAAAAAACTTTTCTGGCAACAATTAAATTTAAAACAAATATTTAAATGGCTAATTAATGGTTGACATTTTAATTAATATATCTGCAACTAACTAAAATTTTTAAATTCTGTTTTCATGAGCCCCTCAGGAAGGGCCAGACCATATAACTTGAACTCATAATTTAAACTTATAACTTGAGTTCATATACATACATTAACTGTATACCGGTTATATTATACATTTTACTTTTGAATATATTGAAAAGTAAAATTTAGTATAAGTTCACAAAAGATTAACTTATTTCTCATCTACTTTAATTATTATTATTCCTAATGCTAAATTCCCTCTTTTAAAAAAGGTCAAGATGTCAAGGAGTATTTTTACTCCTAGTAAAAAAATCTAAGAAATATCTCTGCGTTCAATAATTAATAACATTTTGTTCAATTTGAATGTTTCTTAAAAATTCACCCTACATTAAACAAAATACATTAAGAATGTCTAGATAACTACTAAATAAATTATGAAACCGTATTGCAAATAATGAAACATGTTTTATATTACTTATTTGGGGGAAAAAAAAAAAAAATAGAAATATCGGTTTGCTCGTACTGTCAGTGAAAAGCAAATATAAATACCTTAATTGATGATATTAATTTTAAAAAAACACAGTAAGCTGGAAGTATTATCATTAAACTATTGTATGTGTATAAAATTATGATATGGGGAGCAATAAAAATATTTGATTAAAAATAAATAAGAAATTTTAACCTACCTTGATAATCGAAACCTTATTGAAACCTCATTTACGTAAAGCACGTTTTCAGCCCAACAGCGAATCAACCGTCTCGTCTGGCGTACATCTTGGAATTAGTAAATAAAAGTGTTGTGTTGCCATCGTTGTTTTTTAATGCTACAAACTATGCCGCGGGAATTCTTTGAAAAACGATAGCTTAAACGAACAATCAATATTTGTATGAGAACATTTAACCAATATTAATAATAATCATACTTTTCATCTTGAAAATGAAGGGCTCTCTTATGATAGCACTGAAAGACATGCATCAAACTATTCTTTTTTTTTTTTTTTTTCGTTCACAGAAACATGTAAAACGGATTTTTTTAAAAAAAAGATCTATTCTTTTTTCTTTTCAAGGTAAAAGGGCCCATATAACAGAAATTCAATTTTGATACTGAATTTTATAGGTTATTTGAATGCATGAAACTTCTAAAATCAATGAGATCAGTGATATTGCTTTCCAGTTAAGATAATTCGGGATTTCCAGATTTATTTATAGTTAAACAAATTAATCGGGTCCTGGACCCATAGTTTGGAAAATGAAAAAAAAAAAAAAAAAAAAAACATGATTTTAAACAGATTTTTTCCTCTTAAGAGAATTCTGTGAAGAAAAAGTATGGTTCCTTTCGAAAAAAATCAGTTTAAGTTACATAGGCCCCTAGGGGTCCCGATAGGGGAAGTCCCCCAAGAGGGGGAACGATGCTTCTATATGCACAAACTTTTTTTTCTAATTTAGTTTACTACTATTATTATCAATAATTCATGTTAATTTTAAACTCACACATTAAAAATAACATTCATTACGTATATTTTTACACGAAATTTTGTCCTATAGTCATATGGGTGTTTGATGTTCAGGTAATTTACCTGATTTCTGGTATATTTTTCATTTTCAGTGCCAGTTTTTCTAGTTGTTAAATTCATATAATAAGATTAAAATATCAAATTCATATGACTGCTAAACCTAATTAAAATTCATACTTTTCAATAACGACGAGAGGATATGGACCGCCACCCTGCAACAAATTAGATGTGATACACAACGCACAGACAGACAGTTGTTTTCTAAAAACAGTTGAATCCTATTCAGAACATCCCGAAACGTGTAAATCCATCGAAAATTTACATGAATCCAATACTCCTCTATATATACATATAGAAGAATGTAAAAAAGTATGATTTTCTCTTAGAAAATATGAGTTTGTATGTCACTTGGGGCCCTTGGTGCCCAACTTATAATACCTCATCTGTTAGATCATTTAAATCCACTAAACTTTTCAAATCAATGTGTTCAGCGAAATTGCTTTCCTTTTGAGATACTTTGGTATATTCCTGACTTTCGAAAAACACTCTTAAAAGAAAGTACAAATATTGCAAATTGAAATGTGCACATATTTTTGTGCATAAAAAATGTACAAATTTTGTAACGAGAATATATGCACTTATTTTATGCAAAAAATTTGCACAGTTTCTGTAACATACACAGTCCAGTCACATTAATGTGACCACTTGTCAAAAGCCGGAATAACCACCTTTCGCAGAGCGGACTGCTGCGAGACGTGCAGGAAGAGAGTCACATAGGTCCCTGAAGGTGTTCTCTGGGATGTTGAGCCATGCCGACTCTAATGCCGTGGCCAGCTGCGCTAGATTACGCGGTTGAGGATCCATGGCGCGAACAACTCGATCGAGATGGTCCCACAGATGCTCGATTGGGTTTAAGTCAGGTGAGTTTGGTGGCCAGGGGAGGACGGTAAACTCATCCTGGTGCTCTTCGAACCATGCACGTACACTGGCAGCTGTATGGCACCTCGCATTGTCCTGCTGGAAGATGCCATCATCCTGAGGAAAAACAATGCGCATGTAGGGGTGAACATGGTCCGCAAGGACAGATGCGTACTTGTATTGATCCATTGTGCCTTCCACAATGATCAGTGAACCTAGAGAATGCCAGGAAAACATTCCCCAGACCATAATGCTCCCGCCTCCAGCTTGGACCGTTCCGGCAATGGTTGCAGGGTGGTTCCTTTCAGAGGTTTCACGCCTTATACGCCAACGTCCATCTGTCCGATGGAGCATAAAACGCGATTCATCCGAAAACGCAACCTGTCGCCACTCAGTGGACGTCCAGCTGCTGTACTGGCGTGCAAATTCTAGCCTTCGCCGTCGATGAACAGCAGTCAGCATAGGTGCACGAACCAGGCGTCTGCTTCGGAGGCCCAGACGCAGCAATGTTCGCTGAATAGTAGTTTGGGAGACACTTTTGGTAGCCCCTTGGTTCATTTTGGTGGTCAGTTGCTCAACGGTAGCCCGTCTATCTGCCCGAACGCATCTCCGCAACCGTCGTTCGCCTCTGTCATCTATGGCCCGTGGTGCACCACATTTGCCACGTCGCTGATTTTGGACAGTCCCATTTTGCCATGCACGGTACACTTTTACCACGGCGGCACGCGAACAGTTCACAAACTCAGCCGTTTCGGAAATGCTTCCACCCTTGGCCCGAAAGCCAATGATCATGCCCTTTTGGAAGTCGGATAAATCGCTTCGTTTCTGCATTACGCCAACGATTGAAATGTTTTCCGAAGCCCTCACACACCCTTTATATACGCTCAACTGCACTGTGCTGCCACCTGCCTTCTGTGATTGGTTATTTAACTCTGACATGGAAAGTAGGTGGTGGTCACATTAATGTGACTGGACTGTGTATAATACGCACTTTTTTTGCATGTGTAAAAAATGCAGATAATTTGCACAGTTTCTGTAACATATAATATGCACTTTTTTGCATGTATAGAAAATGCAGATAATTTGCACAGTTTTTGTAACATATAATATGCACTTTTTTGCATGTATAAAAAATGCAGATAATTTGCACAGTTTCTGTGACATATAATATGCACTTTTTTGCATGTATAAAAAATGCAGATAATTTGCACAGTTTCTGTAACATATAATTTGCACTTTTTTGCATGTATAAAAAATGCAGATAATTTGCACAAAAAGTGCATTTTTTCAAAAATGCAGTATTCAAAAATTATGCACAAATTGTGCACAATCTACACTTTTTTGCACAAAAAGTGCAAACAATTTCTAGCTGGGTACTTATGAAATTATGTTAATTAGAAGCTGAGATAAGTAATATAAATATTTTAATAAAAAGATTTGTGTTTAAGTTAGCCGTGGGTTTTTCTAAAATTTGCGTAATCACAGACTAAATAGTGTTAAAAATTCTTAATAAGAAATGTGAGTACAGTATCAGAATTCAAAAGTCTATAACATAGAAGACAATAAAAGTGTTCCGTGTTTTCTGTGGTTTTCTCAGAAACACTCATACTGAATTTAATGGCTTATATCACTTTAAAAGTTTGCAATAAAATTACTGTAAAATATATTTCAAATGACATATTAAGCAATTTAATCATAATTAGAGATACTGAAATAAAGGTTTTCTGGGTTTTCCATGGTTTTCGCTGAAACTCCCGCACAGAATTTAATGGCTTATATCACTTTAAACGTCTGCAATAAAATATATTTCAAATGATACATTATAAGTAATTTAGTCATAATTAGAATAGAGATATTGAAATTTAAAAATATTAAAGTGCCATCTGGCGACAGAGATTTGCAATCTCTACTCTAATTCCAATTTAAATAAGTTTTAAATGATATATTACTTACGAAATTGTGTTAATTAAAAACTGAGATACAAAATAATATAAATATTTTTATAAAAAAAAAATATGTCTAACTTATCAGTGGCCTTTCTCCAAAACCAGCGTAATTTTGGGCTATATACTGTTAAAAATCCTTAGTACAAAATGTGAATGGAAATTGCAATTTGAAACTCAGTAAAATATAAAAGAATAAAACGTTCTGGGTTTTACGTAGTTTTCTTCGAAAGTTTCATACAGAATTTGAACGGCTTATATCACTTTAACAGTCTGTAATAAAAGTACTTTAAAATATCTTTGATATATTTTAGAATCAAAATGGTTCATTTATCGACGGCATTTAGTGATTTCTGTTGAAGTCTAAAATTTAAGAAATTCCAAAATCGTTTTTTTACAGCACACTTCAGAAAAGGAAAAAAAAAGAATTATTATTCAGTTAAAAGTAAATTTTGTCTCTTAACATAAAAAGATGAAATAAAAATTAATTTAAATAAATATAATCTGTCTAATTTTTATATTTTTAAAGCTATATCTTATATATATTTTTTAATGCAAACAGGTGAGCAATAATGACAGACAATTACCATTTTCTGCGTAAATCGATTTAAAATTCAAAAACTGCATTATTTCGAGTTCTTTGTCATGTGGTCGAATAGTACGCCACTATGTCTTGCACTGAAGAATGATAAATGAAATAATAAACTGTTGTCACCTAAATTTCATATTTTAGTTAATTTTAGAAAATCTAATTGTCATGTCGAAATGCTGTTTGCATCCCTAGATTCAGAAAAACTATCCCTTTCATTTGGTACCACACCATTTTAATTAATATCTACACAACTAATTAAAAATTTTAAATATCTATTCACTATCCTCTTGGGAAGGCTCCTGAGCATCCATATATCAATTTTTGTTCTCCTACATTCAGTAGGGGCTTAACATATAGAAAAGCAGACATACATACATAGACAAACCTCTCCTTTTTATTATTACAGATTACCTCTTTTTAAATTAAGAGAATATTTATATTATGCAGATTATTCGCATTGTTTTTCCTTTATTTTTATTTATTTATTTATTTTTTTCAGATAATATGATCAGAAGATATAAAATTGACTTAATGAAGTAGAAACCTAAAATTTTTCCATTATGAGAAACTTAATATTCATGTAAAGACAACAAAACAAAGTTTACATAGCAAGTTTAAAATAAGGAAAAAAAAAAAGGTAATTTTTTAAAACACCAGTTAATATTCCTGTAATTAACCACATAATATATGAGAAAGGATATTTACAATTGATTTACGTAACAATTTTCAAGAACATCATTAGAGCCATTTGTGAGATACCAACTTTTACTAAAACTTGCCATACTCAATTATTGACTGGAAAACAATTATTACATATAAAAGCAATATTTAAAAGGGAGTTAATATGAAAAGTTTGAAAAAAATCTGTACAGCCGTTTTTAAAGGAACGCACTTCCAAGACCTGAAATTGAGTTATTTATACAGAACACCTATCATATTTCCTGAACTAATCAAGTATGTCATTCAAAAGGACACATAACAGAGTGTTAACACAGTGAATTTGAAGAAAATCATTAGAGCCGTTTTTGAGATGTCGGCTTATAGCCCCACATCCGGTTTCCGATGACACACTTCTTTCTGGTTTTACAATTTTCACCAAAATTTGAAAAATTCGTCTGTACACCAGATCTAAATTCTGAAGTTTCATCGCTCTGTCTTTATTAGTTTCGGAGATATTATAGCCAGGAAGATTCCATACATACACACAAACTGACCAATTGACAAAAACTAATTTTTTGGATTCAGGAGTCCTTAAAACATGTAAATCAGGTGAAAACTCAATATTGAATTTTTGGACAGAATACAATACTTTCCTTACCTGTAGTAGGGTAATGAAAGTAAAATATAATTGCATTAAAATTATTAGTTTTTAAAATTAATTTACGATGTATTAAGCCATATCTTTTATTAATATGCATCTCTTTGTTTATTTTACATTTTTTTCTGCTTGAATGGTACATTTTACATATCAAAACTAATTTCTTAAACAGAACTGAGCAAAATTAATCTAAAAGCCCTGTATGAAATATTTTTAAAAATTTCGACTCATGATGAAATAAAGACTAAATAAAAAAAAAGTTTTGTTCTTATTCAAAAACGAAGAAATAATTTTTAAAGTTAACTTATTATTCATTAATTTTTACAAATTTAAATATATTATTCATAAAACTATTGATGATAAAAAATAACAATAATAAATAAATTTTAATTTTTTATAAAATTTTTTTTTACCAATTAATATTGTAACTTAATTTTAAATGTAAATTTCTACTATTCGGTGTCATCTGGTGAACAGGCAAAATACTGAATAGTAACCGAATATTAAGTGTAATTATAGTGTAAAACACTATGTATTGTACGAGTATTCCAACTATATGTACTTGATTTTTATGCAGAAAATTTTATATATTTAAACAAATTTAATTTTTTCTTTCTTTTTAAGACAGGAATGGGAGTAAATGTTTTTACTGAGAAATTTTAGCTGTTGCCAGTTTTCTTTCTTTCTTACAAAAAAAAAAAAAAAAAAAAAAAAAAGGAATAAAAAAAGAAAATTCATGTATTTTTAAAGCACTAAAAAGAAAGAAAAAAAAAATATATATATACATACATACACCTTTTTGCATTATAGTATGCTTAAAATAATGTACATAAGTAAGAAAAATGCTTAGTCATTTTTAAATTAATTAAAATAAATTACCTGCAATAGTTTGCTTTACTTCTTTTGGAATTGGAACATGGCCAAGTAAAGAATCATGTTTATAATGTGTCTTAAAATATTTCACATCCACGTGATCCTTGAATTCCTTTACAACAATCTGAACTGTACAATTATGTCCAATCCTCTTAGAACCCTGTGATTTTAATTGCCTCTGCCCTGTTGATGATGAAACATACTGTCCACTACGACTACAATTATATTGCATCATAGCATATGTGCTGAACATTTTTTTTTTCCCACAAGGCTTAATAAAAGAGCATTTATTTTTTCCTTCTTCGGAATGGAGCCAAGCTTTAAAATCTAAATTTCATTGTAAAATATAAAGAGGAAAATATAAGTAAACAATAATCAGTAAATAATACACAACTGATTTATGAATGTAGATTTGAGAGAATAACCTAAAAGTGTATTTTTACTTATTAGCAAGAATTAAAAAAGATAGAAAATAGCAATTTCTGATTATGAAGAACAGATGCAGTAAAATTAACAGACTACACATGGGATTCTCAACACTATGCTAGCAAATTTTTGCCAAATAAGACCTTTTATCTTTATGGTTTTTGTCATAAGATAAAGAAAAATTATATTTTTAAGCACAATTTTCTCTTTAATCACTAGAAAAGATAATAAATATTTCAATATCTTGAATTATATAGGAATATATAAATTATCATAAACAAAACATTCCTTAATAATATTACTGTTGGTTTAAATGGGACCACAGTAATCCCGTGAAGACTCTCTTTTCACAGAATAAAAAGCAGAGCCATTTAAAGAGTCACAACATTTAATAATATAGAAAAGAAGAATAACATAATGCTGGCATTTCTATGCCGCACGCTTCCCAGACAGCACATCGCCTCCCCAGGATATCTTCAAGATGCCTTCTGGATGAAAAGACATCCCAGAAACGTCCTTAAGATGTACTGTGGATAAGTTAAGCCTAACTGTGCTGTTAGGGTTAGCACAGCTTTCTCGTACAGACTCGTAAACCTCTCTCTGAGGAGCGAAGCCAAGCACCGCTCTTCTGTTGATTACGTAATGCAGTTACGTCACATCTGACGTCATGACAGGTGTGCGCTCGTTAACAAATGATATGAGGAAACATGCATTGAAAATTCCTACAATTACTAAGTACAGTACAAACATATTATGTAATACTTGAAAGCAAAGAATGAATTGACATATATTATTAAAATCGGCTTAAGTAATTCTTGTGCAAGTTACAAAAAGTAAAATAAATTGCAATATTTTACTTATCTATATGTCTAACGTAGGTCTTTAATTTTTTAAACACAAAACAAGTAATTCTTTCCATACAATTCAAGTGTTATATCAAAAGCAATACTATAACAAAAACATCATTTTGGCAACATAGATATGCCATTTTGAAAGCTAATGAAATGGTAGATTTTATTGCATCTGTTTGTTCCCTTCATTCTTTCTACCACAAATAATAATAATAATAATAAAAGCTAACATGTTTAATTTGTTATTGTTGTTACTATGGACATAGTTACACAGAAGATATGCATATAATGAAAGTAAGTAAGAAATTAATCAAAGTAATAATTAAGGTTATTAAGGTTAATATTTTGTTTATATTTGCAAAGTAACACATAATCAGAAACAAATTTAATATTAAATAAAATGTATAATAATTTATAAAAATAAAAGTGTAACAATAAAATTCAATTAATAATAAAATAAATTTTGCATTTTTTAAATGTATAAATAATTTAAGAGGTGACTATAAAAGTAAAATTTACCAAAAAACAAAAAATGTTTAACCATTTTTAATATAATACAGATTTAAGAGCAATAAATTATCAACAATGTGGATGTACATTTTTATGTACATATGTTTTTACTGTGGATATATTTACATTGAAATAATGCATGTGGTTACAGAATGTAAATTAACCATTAATTTATAAATAAAAAAATAGATAAACATAAGACAATTGGAATCTAAACCAAATTAAATAATAAAGCAAGTAATCTGTAAAAAAAAATAATAATAATAAAATAAAATTTTTCTTGAACTTTTCTCTTTAATCAAATTAAACAGAAAGGCCTAAAAAGTAATAACAAATGATAATAATAAAAATAAAGACTAACATAATTAATTTATAGTTTGTCTTTGTGTTGATGAGGCCAAAATTACACTGAATACTTGTAGATAATTAATGAAAGTTGTGGAGTTTGCGCTCCTGCAAACTCCATCTTAACTTAAATACTTAGATTACTAAGAGAACACAAGACTTTAAATAACAATACTAAAGTTTATTTGAGCAGATTAATGGGAGGGCGGCCTGGTAAATTTATATAGCTCAGCCAGCGTTTTACTTAATCAAAATATATGAATCAACAAATTAAGTAGATAACTTTAAATATCTCACCCCAGCAGATAGTCGAAAGGTGTAGAGACGGTCACACTCGTACTCCAACTACGGCTTCACTACGGGACAGAGTATTCCCTTCTATCCCAGCTTGAACTTCCGAAAACTAGTAGACACTCACCAACACTCAACACTACTTAACTTCACACAACTAGATCTCCTCTACTCCACTTTCGATATTCCCCAAAATAAGAATCATCACATTCGCTATAATATCCTCCAACATCCACTATACAATCCTCCAACATCCTCATCCACTAAAACCATCTTTATTTTTATACTTCTTCCTACACCCTCCTTTCACTACATTTCAATCCGTACTTTTAAAAATCACTTCTGTTTTAACTAATATTCAAAATCTAAGTCTTTTAATGCAGCACCCTGCCGACACAAAACTATCTCGACTTCAACCGTCACCGAGCCACTGGCGACGGAGTGATTTTAACCGTCCCCACTTCCTACTTTGCTGGATCCAGCTTAATTGAAACAACTGTGGTGACGTTCTAGCGTCTCAACCTCACAGTCCCCCTCCTAGAAAAAAAATTTAGTCGGGAAAATCCCCAATGGGTTTGATCGATTAAATTTATATAGCTTCATTCCCTCTCTAACTATTTCAAATCTCTGAAGTGTGAGTGCAGCCGTCACTTAAATTTTAACTGGGTGAGAAAAACTTAAAAATTTGTTAAGTCCCTGAGCGGAAAACTCGGGGACGCAAAAAATTAATTTAAAATTTTAAATAAAAGGCGTTCGTTTACCCCGAGAAACTCCGGGACTGACTGAGCTAAAACCAGGCTTACAGTAGGATTAACAAACGTCTCCCTGTTAGGCCAGTAAGGCAATATATTAAATTCAACTTGATCTTGGCTTTACAATGTAAGTCGCTTGTAACAAAATGCGACATTTAAAGTTTGCTATAACACAAGAGTAAGTGTCTTTAAAATAAAAAGAGAAAAAAATGATAAAGTCTTTATTAATATGAGTTGACTGGCTGGACTGGTATCTGGAGCTCTACGTCTGCAAGGTAGAAGAGTAAACCAAGAATAGGCTGAACTTTCTTCGCACTAGAGCAGACGTCAGAATCCACAGGCTGTCCATAAGCAGGAAAAAAGAACTTTTTGACATCAAATTAAGATCTTTCACTTTAGATAAAAAGAGTTAACATCAGATTAAGAGAATAGTCCATCAGAGTGTCTGAAATGGGAAAAACTTTTACAGTATGCATAGTAAAAAAAGTGACAATTCATCTCTAGAAGAAACTGAGACATGTTCGTCTCTATTAACATAATAGATAGGTTACATACAGAAATATTTCTCCCTCCTTAGCTAAAGCATAAGCGGAAAAAACTGAGTAGTTAGTCTTTTTAATGTTATATAGTTAAACACGACTTTTATGCTTATAGCTAAAAAAAAACATTTTACCCCCTCTAAAAGTACATACAGATAAACTTTTAGACAAATATTCAAAAAATTTTACAAATACAAATATGCAGTTTATAAATACATCATTTATAAAAATACAAGAGAAAAAGGGGGGGAAATTTACAAAGGGGCCAAAAAAACAGTTTATATTACCAGCTTTCTGCAGGAGATGGCTACAAGGTAAAAGACTTAATACATACATAAAATAGATATTTAAGAGAGAACAAAAATGTTGACATTGAAGCAGAACATTAATTTTGATTTGAAAGTTAAATGGCTAAGTTAAATTTTGTATTTTTAGTTTGGGAAAGTCCATAACTTTCGTAAGAGTTCTTAAAATATAAAGTCCCAAAAAGGCTTCAAGGTACGTCGAACATTTTGTACAGCTCTGACAGAAATGCACTTGTAATAGAGAAAAAAAAATAGAGAACGGTATCACCTGATGTGAATGTGCAGCTGTAACTTCAGCAAGGTCAGAGGTCTTGGTGAATGTTCTCGATGTACTCGTCAGCTAGGCCATAGGGTTGGAGGCTTTCAGACCGGGGTCTAGGGCTATCCCAAAAGGCTTGTACAAAGGCTTGCTCGGCAGGTGATTCATATGGCTGAGCCTGTTGTCGGAGTCTGGCTTGACGCCGAGTATTAAATCGGTGGTGTGAAGAGAACTCGTCTTTGCCGATCGAGTCAGGAGCTGCTAGGAATTTTTCCATGTGCCGTCCGCTAGCTGATGAAGAGGGTGGAGGTCTTTTTCGAACCCTTGCTTTTCTCTTAGGTCGGAACGAGTCGGTGTGCACTGAATCTGGAACTGCTAGTACCTTCTGTGGGCGATGTGTTCCAGAGGACTTTGAGGAGGGGGCTTGAGGGCGTTTGAAACCCTTGTTCCAACCATGTTTCTTTTTACTCTGCGGTATAAAAGAGCCATTAGTAAAAGAATAGTCGCGTTTGCGACCAGTTTGCCTAGGAAATTTCACATTAGAATGGTTTGATGATCCACTACGAGCTCGTTTTTGTGCGACGGGTCTGCTAACACTAGATTGGTCAGCGGAAGTGCCCTGAACAGATTGTTCGGGTGTTGTAGGAGTACGTAGTTCATCAGCTGTACAAGAATCAGGAGCACTAGGCTGGGGAGTGAGGTTAGGCGTAAGGACGGACTGTTCGTCAGGTGGGTTTGAACCCGGCACGCTATCACTATCAAGAGTTTCAGTATATGATTGAGTGCGCTCTTTAAATATTCGGACCTGATCAACATTAATGGTCGTTGGGTTTCCGTTAAAATCAATTGTCAAATTATTATTTTCTATCTTTAAAACAGAAAAAGGCCCAATGAATTTTGGCCCAAATTTAGCTACTTTAGAATCTTTTTTAGAGCTCAGAAAATGTGATTCTCGGAGTATTTTATCTCCCACTTTTACTTCTAAAATTCTACGTTTTAAGTTATAATATAGAGCTTGCTGCTCTTGAGCTTTTCTCAAATTTCTCTGAACTTCTGGTAGCAATTCTTCAATATTTCGCGTAATAAATTGAGATGCGTTTTGCTGTACTAATACCAGTTTTTGAAAGGGGGTCAGAATCTTTCTGCCCAAAAACAATTCAGCGGGAGTTTTTCCGGTTGCATCACTTACCGCTGTACGAATTGCATAGCCAAAATGATAGAGAAACTGATCCCAATTTTCATGATTTTGACCAATGAACGTCGCAATCATGTTTATTAACGTTCTATTAACACGTTCGGCCTGATTAGCTTGCGGCCGATATGGAACCGTGAAGACATGTTTAATTTCGAGTGTATCGCAAAGTGCCTTAAAAACATTACTTATAAATTGAGGACCATGGTCCGTTACAATTTGAAGGGGGGCGCCGTAACGAGAAATATAATTATTAAAGAAGGCAGTGGCCACTGCTTGTGCCGAAGCTTTACGTAAAGGCACAAATTCAACCCATTTACTAAAATAATCCACCATAACTAACACATAACGAAATCTATTTGGTTTAGAGAGGGGGTAAGGACCGATTAAGTCGAGTCCAAGAATTTGATTTAGAAAATCAACTTTAATAGGAATTAATTTACCGGCCGGCTTTACATTTTTATAATTATATTGCTGGCACAAGCGACAACTCGAAACATATTCATTAACAAACTTCCTCATTTTAGGAAAGTAACAGGCATCTTTGAGCTTTTTATAAGTTTTCCTAATGCCAAAGTGCCCCGAAATTGGAGAGTCATGAAACTCAAATAAGATGGCTTGACGAAGAGATTGGGGAATTACAACTCGTAATTCCCCATAAGATGATAATAATTTTGAATAAAAAAGCAAGCCATCGATTAAAGAAAAAGATTGGGACCAGTTTAAGGCAATGGCTGATTCAATTAATGAAACTGACTCAGGATCGTCTAAATACTTATAGATTAATCCAAATTCGGGATCATTTTTTTGTTCTTTGATTAATTGATCTCTCGAATTTAACACAGATGCTGGCATAAGCGCTAAAGCTACTTTTTTCTGATCAGGTACGAATTTATTGTTTAAAGTAGTGACTAGATCTGTAGAAGCACATGAGTTAACTTGTTCACTTTCAATTTCCTTTACACGAGTTTCAGTCACGTCTACTAATATTTCGGATTGAACCGGTTCAGCCTTGAAATGCGAATGATGAATATATGAGGCTTTAACAGTAGAATTTAACTGATCATTCTTTTCATTTAAAGCAAGGGATTGATTTGTAAGATTAGATTCAATCTTATTTTCTTGAGTTTGAGTAGTACGTGAAAGAACGTCCGCTACGATATTGTCAGAACCAGGTCGGTGTTCTATGTTTATATTAAAGTTAGATAACTTAAGAGTCCATCGAATCATGCGGGGGGAGAGGTTCTTTCCAGTTGTTAACCGAGTTAATGCCGCATGATCTGTAACAACTGTTACTGGAAGTTGCGTAAAATATAAACGAAATTTTTGCAGTCCCCAAAGCACTGCTAAACATTCACGTTCAGTTACTGGATAATTTCTTTCTGCAGTGTTAAACGTACGGGACGCATATGCTATTGGGCGGCCTTCTTGGCTTAAAACGGCACCAATGCCGTACGAAGAAGCATCAGTAGCTACTTGAAATTTAATATTATAATTAGGATGAGCTAGTACCGGAGGAGCGCTAAGTATCGTTTTTAACTTATCAAATGCTTCTTGTGCTTCATTTGACCAGTGAAATTTAACTCTTTTCCTTTTGAGTTTAAAGAGGGGCTCGCACATGTGAGCAAAATTAGGTATAAATGTCCCATACCAAGCACATATGCCTAGAAATCTCGAAAAGTTGGAAGTTGTAGGAGGGGGCATGTTTAAAACTGGCTGAACTTTTTCATTATCTACAGAAATACCAGCAGGCGTTATTTTGACGCCTAGGTACTTAATTTCCTGTCGTGCAAAATGGCACTTAGAGGAATTTAAAGTTAATCCTGCATTTTGCAGTAGAGTAAAAACAGTTTTTAAATGATCTAAATGCTCATTGTAAGATGAGGACGTGATTATTATATCATCGAGATAAACATGTACAAATTTATTCAAAACAGGTTTGAGAATAGTTTCCATGGCTTTTTGGAATGTTGCTACAGCCCCTGAACATCCGAAAGGCATTCGTTTAAAACCGAACGTGCCGTTTTTAGTTATAAACGCTGTTTTTGATATATCAGCGGGTTTCATTGCAATTTGAAAGTAACCCGATGTCAGATCGAGAGTAGACATAAAATTTGTCGTTGTTATATGTGCTAACAAATCATCAATTATAGGCAAGGGATACTGAGGATATTGTGTAATAGAATTTAGCCTACGATAATCGATTGCAAATCTCCATGCCTCAGGGTCAGTAACAGTTTTACCATTTTTTTTTACGACATAAAACAACAGGAGATGCGTAAGGAGAAGTTACAGGCATAATAATATCATTTTGCAGCATTTTATCAATATGCCAATTTATAATATCTTGTTTGGCTTGATCATAACGATAAGGCTTACTAAAGACTGGTTTATTAGTTCCAGTGTCAATTTCATGGCAAACAACATGGGTTAAGCCAGGTGTCTCAGAGAATAACTGTTTAAACTGATTAAGAAAATTAACAAAATCAATTTTTTCAATATGAGTGAGGGCACTTTCCTCTAAATTAACAATTAACTCTGTCGGCTCGACAGGTTTAGAATTTGACTTAGAATCATCAATATGTAAAGATTTACTGGCAAAATTAATCTCAACATTATTTGCTTTCATAAAATCTAACCCTATAATGCAGGGATGCTGAAGATTGTCGATGACATAAAAAGGCCAATTAACACTTAAATTATGAATTTTAACATTCAGGCTGACTTCGCCTCTATTAACACAGAACTTGCCTTGAGCCGTTGTAATATTTAAATTTGTCCGCTTTAAAGGTTTAAAGTCAAAATACTTTTTATAAGTTTCATATGCTAGAAAGGAGCGTTCAGCACCAGTGTCCCAATAAGTAGGTATGAAAGTATCACGAATTATTGCATTCAAATTAGGTAGGTCCACCGGACTGATACAAATTGTGTCTAAACATATGGAGGTGGTTGAGTTATTCAGTGGCTGTTGTCCCTCCTCACAAGAGCCACTTACTCGTTTAACTGACGACTCTGGTTATCACGAGAGTTACGAAAATTTCTGTTATTTCTATCAGCTCGAGAAAAGTTTTGAGACAGATTTTGATTAGAACGATCGTTCGAGAATTTTGAAAGTTATTACGCCTTGGCTGAGGCGATTGGCGTTCTTCTTGATAGCGATTGAAATTTTGAGGGGTGGTGAAATTTTCACGCCTAGAATTTTGCATATTTCCCTTACCCCGTTGGCGATTAAAGGTGTTTTCCGCCCTTGGAGGATGTCGTTCTTGATATTTAGCTAAGGTTTGAAACAGACTGTCGTAAGAGGTGACAGGTTTCAGATCAAGGTAATCTTGAATAGGAATAGTCAAAAGAGGGGTTATGATTTCCATTGCAGCGGCAAAAGATAAAACTAAATCCAGCTGCTTTATAATGTCGAATTTACGTAATAAAAATGTTGTAGGTTTGTCATAAAACGACATTTTTGTCGTATAAAGTTCTTGACGGAGTTTGTTTTTATCCACAATAGAAGAGAATGAATTTTTAATTTTGAGCTTCAAATCCTCATACGTAGGATTTTGGCCTAGAGTTCTAGAGGCAATGGTGTCATACCAGATTTTAGCATCTCCTTTTAAGGAGTATTTTAATAAATTAAATTTATCATCCTCGTCAATTTTACATATATCAAAATACTCTTCAAGATTTTCAAAAAATTTAAGTACATTGTTTGAGCCAGTAAAATAAACCCGAGCGGGCGGGTGTCGAATTGGTTTGGGCGCCACTGTGGAGTTTGCGCTCCTGCAAACTCCATCTTAACTTAAATACTTAGATTACTAAGAGAACACAAGACTTTAAATAACAATAACTAAAGTTTATTTGAGCAGATTAATGGGAGGGCGGCCTGGTAAATTTATATAGCTCAGCCAGCGTTTTACTTAATCAAAATATATGAATCAACAAATTAAGTAGATAACTTTAAATATCTCACCCCAGCAGATAGTCGAAAGGTGTAGAGACGGTCACACTCGTACTCCAACTACGGCTTCACTACGGGACAGAGTATTCTCTTCTATCCCAGCTTGAACTTCCGAAAACTAGTAGACACTCACCAACACTCAACACTACTTAACTTCACACAACTAGATCTCCTCTACTCCACTTTCGATATTCCCCAAAATAAGAATCATCACATTCGCTATAATATCCTCCAACATCCACTATACGATCCTCCAACATCCTCATCCACTAAAACCATCTTTATTTTTATACTTCTTCCTACACCCTCCTTTCACTACATTTCAATCCGTACTTTTAAAAATCACTTCTGTTTTAACTAATATTCAAAATCTAAGTCTTTTAATGCAGCACCCTGCCGACACAAAACTATCTCGACTTCAACCGTCACCGAGCCACTGGCGACGGAGTGATTTTAACCGTCCCTACTTCCTACTTTGCTGGATCCAGCTTAATTGAAACAACTGTGGTGACGTTCTAACGTCTCAACCTCACAAAGTGAGTTAGTTAATCTGTTTATCCATATTTACAAAATAACAACTGATTAAAAACAACTACAATAATAAAGATAATGTACAATAATTCATGAAAATCTGCATTAATTGTAAGCCTAGTGAATGATTTTTGCGTACAGTTCAAATTGATGACTAGATAATTTAAGCAACATATTTATTCATATTCTGGGAAACTATTAGTAAAAATAGTGTCACACAAAAATGTTGGCACTTTTTAAAATGTGACAAATAATTTTGGAGTTACATTTTGGAGAATATTACATTCATTTTTTAAATATTTTTTGTAAAAGTAAATTATCAAATAACAATGAAAGTTTTACATTTAAATTTTTAATTGTGTAATGAAAGTTTGACTTATGTTTATTACAATAGTGAAAATAATAAATGTAATACAATTACAGTCATTCCCACTTAATCTGGTAACAGATAATTGAATAACCCTGTTTATAAGAATATAAAGTTATAGAACCAATTTTTCTCTCATAGAAATAATGCTAAATTTCCTCATTTTAAGAAATATTTTTCACATTGCCACCCTGCTTAATCTCAAAAACACTCAAATATTCTTAAATAAAATTCATGTATTTCTGGGCAGAATTTTTCTTCTCATTCTCAAAAAAATCCGCCGTTCTTTTAAAAACCTTACATAACAAAGGCATGTCCTTTAAACATAATGCGATATTCCTGCCGAGACAATAAAAATTGTTTTGCAAAAGCTGAATTTATAAAATCAGCAACTGATGATGAAATTAAAAATTTAAATACAAATGATCTCCAGAAATTAGAAATTGCAAATCTTGAAAGTTTTCAGATGATTGAAACAGAACTTTATGAACACATAAATGTGAATAAAGATGGAGAAACAGAAAAAGATTTAGAGTTTAATCTTCCAATAAAATCTGTAAATGAAAGTATTAAAGAAGAGCAATAAGATCCTCCTCCAACAATAAATGAAGTTGCGAAATCGTTTATTATTATTTGTTGTCATATTGAGTCTCACAAGGGAACTCTTTCAAGTGGTAATCACCGAATTCCTTCAAAAAATTACAGAATATAGTTTATGTTGCACTTAAATTCACTGGTAAAAAAATTAGCTGCTGAATCGCAACAGGAAAGCCGCAAAAAATTACTAAACTTTACGTTTTGAACGCCAAATACGAAAAAAGTCATCGCCAAATCACATTAACCTTCCTTAAACGATGCCAAAGAACTTAAGTATAGGAGGGTAGTATTTTCTATCGCTCTAGGGGTTACTGAAGCAAGGAAGCCATCCCCTCCGTGGAGGATAAAAATTAAGATGTCAAGTCTCCGAACATCCCTAAGTGTGAATATAAGGCCGTCTCTAATTTACCATTGCGTAGCTATAGTGCGACGTTAAAGCCCACCAACACTCAAGATATTTTCCGAAATCTAGAAATTTCTATTTAGAAAAAGTGACGTTATGTTTTATGTTAGATCCAATATTTTCAATTATTTTACGTAATGTTTCAAAATTGCATTTATTTAAAATAATGCAATTTCAATTTCAGAGTTACATTTACATTACTCCAGCTTATATATAATCTGGAGTAAATTAATGTCTAAAGCTCTCGGCATGTGCCTTTATATAAATTCGAGACGATTTAAAAACTAATCTGATTTATAGGTTGGTTGGCCACGTTTTACGTCGCACTAGTGCTGTGCAATGATCACTTGGCGACCAATATGAATTATAATATTTGATTGAACATTCGATTATTAGAATAGTTGATTAAAATTAATACTCAGATAAATAAATCAAAACTAAAATATATTTCAGATATTTGAGGTTGAGTAGGTTTTAAGTTTTAATTCGTACTACAGCTATGCAAGGGCGACAGTCTGGGATATATTCATCCTTAGATGTGCTATTAGAATTTTGATCCTTTACGGAGGGTTTATTTAAAATTGGAAAAACATGTGCATAACTACTACTTTATGGCTTCTTATATTTTTGGTAATTTATTTTATATATGTTTACGAATAATAATGTAAAGAATTTTGTAAAAATATGCATTGGAATTTCATAAAGTTGGTTGGGTTTTACGTCACACTAGTGCTGCGCAATGAATTTCATAGGGAATTTTACAGAATTATTAACTGCGAAATATTGTTGTTTAAAAAATAATTGTTATGCCGAATGCAGACCCTCCGAGACCGAGTGAGTATGTCACCCTTGCTAATCGCCTTCAAGTGTAAAAGAATGGGTTCGATTTCCCAGCTGACCCAGGGTGTTTATTTATTTTTTTGTATTTTAATCCGGTTTTGTTATATCTGTCCTCATCTGGACGAAATTTACAGGAGGATGGAGGGGGGGGGGGGGTGTCGAGTCAAACATACAAATCGGATGTATATATTAAAAATATATAACATACAGTCGGTAACAAAAGTGTCCGAACACTAGCAAAAATTCCTATGTAAAAAAAGTACACCTCATACGGTTTTGTTAAATAAATCCTTATCGAATCATGTTCTTACACTGACTAAGAACAGGATTCGACAATGTTTTATTTAACAAAGCCGTATTAAGTATACTTTTTTTACATAGGAATTTTCGCTAGTGTTCGGACACTTTTGTTACCGACTGTACAATCGATAACAAAAGTGTCCGAACACTAGCAGAAATTCCTATGTAAAAAAAGTACACTTCGTACGGTATTATTAAATAAATCCTTGTCGAATCCTCTTCTTAGTCAGTGTAAGAACATGATTCGGTAAAGATTTATTTAACAAAATTGTAAGAAGTGCACTTTTTTTACATAGGAATTTTTGCTAGTGTTCGGACACCTTTGTTACAGACTGTACGCAGAATGCAATCATTTATCACCTGCAGATGTCACCGGATCATCCTCAGAAGTGCATCGCAAACCGTCGCCAATTGCCCATAGTGCAATACTAGTGCGACGTTAAACCCAATCAACAAACAGGACGAAATTTAGGGTAGAATCATAGGTCGTCTCCAATTGCTCATTGAGTAGCTCTAATGAGATACTGGATCCACACAACTCATATTCTGTGGAGTTGCTTGTTCGTCGAAGGTTCGTACTGCCCAATAAAGTAATCAGACTTATAAAAAAAATTTGTTCGGATGCGAAATGCTTTCATTTTAGTTTAAAAAGAAAAAAAAAACTTTGTGTTTTAATATATAATGTTTTATTTTATTTAAATTTATATAAAAGTCTTGATTATATATTTTTTTAATGTCGTTATTAAAATCATGGCGTTAATGCTCTTGCAATTGTTATTGACACAGCTCATTTAATTGAAATATTAAATATTATTTAGAATTTCGACTAAGTAAATCTCAATCTGGTAAATTATCTGGTTTTTGTTAACTATTCTGAATTCTCAAGTGCTCGACAGCGTATGGAGTTCGTTTGGCTATCAAACAGAAAGGAGAACATCTACATCTATTAAATTTTCATTGCAATGAAATTCCGAAGAATGCAGTCGCCAAACAGGCGCTTTTTTGAAAATATTGCAGACATGTTTTCATTTTTAATAATTTTTTATAGCTTATCTATTGCGACTCAGCAGCAAATATTTTAGGAATATGCTGTGTATGAATAAATCTTATGCAAGAATTTTTTTTCAAGAAAATCGGCGATTACCACTTCAAAGAGTTCCCTTGTCAGAAGCGATTATAATCTATTTATGTGATTTAGAAAAAAAAAAATCGAAAAATATATAGTTAAGTCTAAGTCAAAGTAATCAATCATAACTGATTTTTTTTTTTTTTTTTTTTTTAAATAAAGTACATCTAGTATAATTTTTTATTTTGTATTTATTCCAGCATTAATTTCATTTATAAACGTATTATAATATTTTAACTTGGTGAAAGTTTAGTTAAATATTTAAATAAGAAAGTGGTATTGATCATTTATCTTTTTATGTAAGCATAAAATCATTATAATAATACATGTAATTTCGTTTCTAATCTTCCTCGCATAATCGAATTAATACAGTTGGAACAATAGCTATTCATTTAAGCGGGGACGACTGTACTACTAAAAAAATGCAAAAAGTTAATTTCTTTCAAACATGCTTGTTCAATTTTATACGGTTCAATTTTATAGGCTCTAGGTGCTATAAAGATTAAATTTTGAAATTTCTTCATAAAAAGATGAATATAGGTACAAATACTCTATAATAATCATATGATTTTATTATATTATTTTGTTCTGTCTGTGTGACATCCATGTTACATTAAATGTTTATCATGATTGTTAATACCGTAACATTAATTTAAAAAAAATTCAAAGGGAAAAAAAAATCAAAATTAGTATACAATTATGCTATGAATGCCACACTACGAATAAGGCATACAATTATGCCTTATTAGTATTCATTTTTTAAATTTCTGAAACACACTTTTATCTGCATATATGAATGTAACTTGGCACCTAAAATTAAGCAGCAAAAGCACATGAAATAAATGCTGCCTTCCGAATCTACTGGTCCCATGTTCGAATCCTGGTGCAGGCATGGATGTTTGTGTTGTCTTATGTCTTCAAAATATTGTGTACTTGTATAATAAAAACTTGTAAACCCTTGTGGTGTGGATTTTTCGAGATATAATCGGTCTTAGAGGCAAGCAATAAAATCTCAGTACTCATCAAACCAAACATGAAATAAATGCATGAGGTTACAAGCACTAATGAATTTCATAAAGATGCTTCTATACAACAACCTATTATAAATAAAATTTCATATGGTCGAATATTTGCATTAATAGAAATTATAAAATTTAACTAGATTATTAAATCATGTTTAAGTTATAAACAAAAGCACTCCTGACATACTAAATTATTTCTATTGTAAAATTCTGTTTCATAAAGACTTACATAATTAAAAAGTGCAATGGTATACATATTCATGCAGTATTCATCACCAAGGGTAACTGATTAATTGCATATCATCAAAAATCAAATATCCATTCTATTATGTTGATTTACATACAGATACAATAATATTAATGTAATGGTATATGTATATGTATGCATACAGTATTCATCAACAAGGGTAACTGATTAATTGCATATCATCAAAAATCAAATGTCCATTCTAATATGTTGATTTATATACAGATACAATAATATTAATGTAATTAATATTTTTATTACATAGAATGTATTAATAAAATATCACCTATTTTAAATCAATGTAGACGATCTCAAATTTTAACAAAGAGCTTTATCAGCACAAAACAGCAAGAAATTTAACTTTTGAAGATATGCAATTAATCACCCCATTAGAGTATCAAACGTTCTATAACAAAAATCTAAAATAAAATAAACATTGTATGCTTCTTACCAGTTAGAGAATTGAATGTGATTTGCTCCGGCGTATTATATTCTGGCAATTTATGGACACTAGATAAGTGACTCCTTAAATTAGTCAGAGCAAAAAATGTCAACTTGCATCCCTCTTCAAGGCATTTTATCGTACATTTCTTGTTTTCTACATCATTGTCCTCTTTATGTGTCTGACGGTGCCTATACATGCTATTTTTGTAAGAAAATCTTTTCTCGCAAAAATCGCATTTGTATAAGTCTATTCTCTCTTTTACTTTTGCATCAAAAATAGCATGTTTCCGTTGCCGATGCCTATTTAACGGCTTTTTTTTAAAAAAACAAAAGATTTATTACAAACTTCGCAAAAAAATTCATCCATATTTGAAAAACATATATCAAATAAAAGTTAAACTGAAGTCGAAAATAATCCGCGTTTGTAATGATCAATAGATGGCGCTTTTCAGCTTTTGTTGTCAGTAAATATAATAGCCACGTTCATTTATTATTGTTCTTTTTGTAATATTCTACTATAATATCTCCGCCATTACATCATGGAAAACTGATTGCTTTTGGGAAAAAATATTTCAGTTTATTCAAAGTTCGATCGGAAGTAGATTTTTAACTGAAGTTGAACAAGTATTAGTTTCAAATCATCTGATTAATTCTTTACTTTCATTAGCGGAAGCAACTGAAATTTTAAATTTGTCATTTGGAAATAAATGGAAGCTTAATTCTGGATTTCTTGATCCTTAGGAGTTACACTGTAGCACACAACAGTATGTGTTATCTTTTTCACCGGATTTATTCATTTTTATTCAATAAATATATGTGAAACTAAACATCGGCAAGCAATGGCGGCTTGATGAAAGCCAAATTAAAGCATGTTAATTGTAATTTCACCTTAGCCAACCAGAGGGCGAGCATTTCATTACAATCGCGGATAACATATTTTGACAATAACAACAATGGACATAAAAAAAAAGCACAGCACGTGTATAAGAAGATTTGCATCTGATCTGATCTACATGCAACTTGCTTAAGTGTTTAGGCGCATGCGTAAAGTGACGCACTACCAGCTTATCGGAAGAACCAATCATAGGAAAAAAGTCCCCTTGTTAAGGTGCCTTTTCACACTGGACGTTCCGTTCCGCTGTCCGTCGTCCGCAGAGATTCCGTCAGTGAACTCCGTGACGTTCCGCGGGAGTTCACTGCGTCAGAAGAATCTGGAGGGCAGGGAGAGTAAAAAGAAATGAACCAATCACGTTGCAGGGCAGTAACAGGCAATAGACAGCCTTTTAAAAAACATCTGTTTTGATTTTCTTTAGAATTCAGCGAGCAAGCAACATTACATACATTTATTTAAAGCGAAATTGGAAATAGAAAATTAAAGAATTTGAATTATAATAGACATCTATATACTATAAAAATACAATATTTCTCGAAATAGTCATACTTTAATTTATTTCTTACTTTTCCAAATTTTATTTAATATAAATTCCAGCTATTTCTTTTACATTTTTGAATTTATAAATGCTTCTATATATATATATTAATTACTTGTTCAGAATGTAAGAGCTTTAAATCCATAAAATGAAATTTTAGAAATGCGTAAAATATATGAAATGCAGTTTATTTACTGGGATGAAGAAACAAAATTCCTAACAAAATAATAATTATATTAGTAATATATTACTTTCTAAAGTTATTTACTCCCCCCTTCCCCCAAGCTAATTATTTTTAAACAACTAAGCTAAGGATCGCGATATTGGATCGAACCTGGCACTTGCTAGTCATTTTGAAGAAAGAAATTTAACTAATGAAATGTATATCTGGTACTCAATGTTAAAGTGATTTCAAAATTATATGTAAAACAAATTTGCATTTTTTCTATGTTAGGATTAATTTTCCTGGTCATTTCAGCTTTAATTAAAAAATTTCTACCATTAATTTTAAAAAACGACAACAATTTTAATCAAAAGGTAAAATGTGGCTTTCTTAATCACTATTCAGAAAAAAAAAAAAATAACGTTTCAAATATAAAAAAAATAATAATAAATAATTTTGTAAAAAATAAATGTATGAATTGAAAACCTGAGAACTTTTTGTGCATAGGCTGAAGATAAAATTCTCCTTACAGAGTAACCAAGACATTTATTTTGCACCCCTCCCCCTTTTCATGCTTATAATGTTTTATTTGCACTTGGGTCCTACACTAGAGTGGCCATATTTTTTTCCTTGAATTTGTGGACAAAGATGGCGGTGTCCTCGAATTTCGAAGACAAAAAAATTAAAAAACACATAAATCACCTTAAATTGTAAAATTTTAGTAATTTTTATGTATAAAGCACCTTATTTCAGCTTATGTATTATATGTATAATAAATTACTATAATAAAACATTAATAACTTTATAACCGGCGTCCCCAAATGTGTTGTAATTTTTTGGGGACGAAGGTAGTTTGTCCTCGAAATTCGTGCTTGTCCTCGAGATTCGAGGACATATGGTCAGCCTATCCTACACCTAGGTAGATTACTTCCCTATTAATCATTTGAAGGAACCCAGCCTGTATTTAAGCAAGTTTTGAAGAAAACCACAAAAAACTCTGAACAGCTACTTAGCAAGTGCAACCTGGAATTGAACCAGGCAATCCCTGTCTACTAGTTTCGAGAGCAGAACCTCTTGGCCATTGTTGGAACATGTTTTAATTCAAAGAAAAAAAAGTAATTGTTGAAATTTATGCTATATATGTGATTGAAAAACATTTTCAAATTTTATTTAAAATAAGCTTGCAGTATTTCTATGCTATTTTTTTTTTTTTTTTTTTTTCTTTCCTCAGTCATTCCAACTTTAATTAAAAAATTTCCATCATTTTTTTTTTCTTTTTTTTTTTAATGTTGGTAATTTTAATCAAAAGACAGAAAGTCAATACCTAAATAACTTTCTAATATTCTTTTAATTCGTATATTGAAAAGATTTATATTAGTTTTTAGAATGGAAAATGAATAAATAATAAAAATTTCAAAAATTCTCTGTGTTTTCTAAAATAACTATACTCTTTTTTTCTAATTTTCATCTTTTAAAAATGTGTGATTTCAGATGATTTGGATTAATTACACCTATTTCTTGTACAACATTTCCATATTTCTAAATGCTCCTTCTTCTTTTTATTAACACGCTTTTATTAGCTTCACCTGTATGTATGTATGTTTGTAACAGCTCTGGGAGCAAACAAAAAATCTATATTGTAAAAAAACACCTTCCCTACGTGAACATCGTGGCGTTGAGGTAAAGTTCCGCGCTACGAACCTAAAGGTCTAGCGTTCGATCCCCGTCAGGGGAGATTTTTTAAAAATAGTTTTTGTTTAATTCTAAGTTATTTTAATTAAAGATTTAAATGTATATAAATATTATGGTGTGTCACTCACACGATTTTCTCTTACCCTGCATTTTAATACTAAGATAGATATTTTGTGCTTTTTAGTTCACATTTCTATAAAAGCGTGTTCTTTATTTTTTTAAAACTATAATATTATTATTATTAATTTCAGATTGTAAGTTATTTAAATCCACGAACTGAAAGCTGGAGAAATTTGTAAAATATATTAAATACAATACACTAATCGAGATAAAGAAAACATTCTCTTTACCAAATAATAAAAGCATTTATTTTTGTCCCCCATGCTAATTATGTTTTATTTTTAAGTGGAATTGTAGAGTTAATTGCCTCCATCATGATTTTTTTAAGGTATTTTTGCCCAAATTTACGTGAGTTGTGAAGAAAACCATGGAAAACTCCAAATGGCTAGACGGGCGTGACGCAAGATCAAACCTGGCACTACCAATTTACCAGTTTTGAGAGCAGAACTACTTGACCACTATTGAGACATGCTTTATTTTGAAGAAAAAAATTAAATGATGAAATGGATGTATTTATTGTAGTTTATATAAGAATGACTTTTTTAATATTTAAAATTATTTGGATAAAATGAAGCTATTTCTTACACAACATTTAAATGCTATGCAGAGTGAATTCCATGCGGGTCTTTCTAAGTGATCCTAATGACACTTATGCACGATCCAAAGAAAACGATGGAAAACTCCAAACAACTAGTCTGACCAGTGGCGGATTTATGGGGGGGAGGCTAAGGGGGCTGAAGCCCCCCCAAAAGCACTAACATTCCCACAATTGGATGTTACAACTGTAAATTTTTCATTGGTCTGGAATAATATCTTGAAAACTCTTAGCCCCCCCCCCCCAAATGTTAAGTTCTGGATCCGCCACTGAGTCTGACAAGTGGAACCTTGATTCGAACCCGGCAGTTCCTATCTACCAGCTTTGGTGGAATGGTGTAGGTGTTAAAGCCGATTGATTACACAAGGTTCCTAGTCCTAAGACTGCGTAAAGTGCCATTAATGGAAATCTTTATAAGCAATCCAAGCTGGTATGTATGAGAGCTTTGAAGAAAACTAAGGAAAACTCTGAACAGCTAGGCCGACTGATATGTCCTGTCCTGGATAGTGATGTGGGATGTTTAAATACCCAGTGGGTGAGTAGGTAAATATTTTTGGTTATATAGCCAAGGCCTGGGAACATAAAAACTGGGTATTTTGAAAAAAAAAAAAGTATTTGTGAATGGGCGATAATTTTCTTATCTTGAAATGAAACACAATACACATATACAGAATTTTTTGTATACAATAATTCAGCTAATGACACTGAAGGATGTTGATTATTGTATTGCATTCATTTTTCTTTATGATTTTTTTTCTTTTAATTCATAAAGAGACTTTTTAAACAGTAATATAGAAATATTGGATTGATTTTTGATTCCTGCAATATATTTGAACAGTTGTGGATTTAAGTGGGGGCTAGGGGGTTGAAGCCCCCCCCCCCAAAAAAAAAGTACTGGCATTCCCAACTGAATAGTACAATTGCAAACTTTTCATTGATCTGGAATTACACCTTGAAAAATCTTAGCCCCCCCCCCCCCCCCAAAAAATAAAAAATCCACCACTGTATTTGAACAGGTTTCATATGTATGACATAATTTACAATATTTTTTTTTTTTTTAAAGTTTTGATGAAGTTTATTTTAAAAAATTTAATCAGCATTCATGATAAAATATATTCTAAAACTTAAGTGTGATAGCAGTGTAATTTTTCTAGTGTAAAGCAATGTCACTAATAATAAAATATTTTTAACTATGTTTATGCCACAGTATAGATGATGCGAGAGAAGCTTGGATTCTTAATTTTCTTACGGATACCATGCTACAAGTCAGTTTTGATTTCATGAACAGTTAGTCATTCCCTTTGTACACGTGTTAATGTTACTTTAAATTTTATGCTAAAAGGTGAAAAATAAAGATAGGAATAAAAAAGGACTTGCTTTGATTTTTTTTAAATGTTAACGGGACTCTCTCTACTTATCGTCGCCAGAAGCCAAAGCCAGGATTATTCTATGTGGAATTTTGCCCTATCATAACTCATGAACTAACACATATTTTTAAATTCCATTTTTATATTCAGAAAATTCATAAATATTAAACAGGTTATTTTCCTTCTTTCTTCCAAAAAAAAAATCTCTAAAACACAAAACATTGCTTTACCAAAGTCCACAATATACTTGTAATATTTTATTTTTGAAGTTATTTATTACAAAACTTGTAGTATACTTTGTTACATTAAAAGAAATGACTATAAACATTAAAAGTATAGACCCAATCTTTGTTTTATTTTAGGATTATTTTAACAGGCTTACAAACAAATATGCAATAATTCACAGGATTTTTTAAAAATAGTGTGATAATTGCATGCAAGATGCTGTATAACATTCATTTTTTATGATTAAATCTTTTGGTTTTATAAAATTTAAAATTTTTTAAAAAGGCTCAAATGTTTTTTAATTTACATATATTTCCTCTTTCTATCTCTCTTTGTACTTAGCAATATCATACTATACATAAATGCAAATGTTTTATTCGAATAGAGTTCTTTGAAAAATAAATACTCCGGTATTTTACATTACTAACCCGGTCCACGAGTAGCCGAGTGGTTCTGCACTCAAAGGAGGGTAGACATGAGGTGTTGGATTTAGTCCCAAATCACACTTGCCATTCTAGCCGCTAGTAGTTTTCAATGATTTTCTCCTAAACTTGCATGAACAAGGACTAGATCACCTTAGAAAGACCTCCACAGAGGGTACTCCCTCTTCACAGCCTAAGACCCTAATGCAGTCCGTCGGCTTTACTTCCAAACATACATTAGTATTCCTGGGTTCAAACCTTGTGCATCCTGTCTATCAGTTTCGGTGTAGTGGTGTACATGTTAAGGTTTAATGACCACATGGTTTCGGTGAATTACCCTTCGAGGGGTTCTACTAAATTGTCTTAGCCTATTCTTGTGCAAGTTTTTGGAGAAAATCACAGAAAATTCTAAGTGGCTAAGACGAAAAGCATAACTGGAGACCTGGGATTGAACCTGATACTGTCTGTTTGTCAGCTTTGTGAGCAGAACCTCTCGGCCACTGATGGGACCTCAGTAGTTAAAAGAAAAAAAAAATCTTGTAACATTATCAAAACAATGTGAAGTAAAAATAACCTGAAAAATTTTAACTTAAAAATTTGAATTATTTCTATGATAAAATTAATTTTTACAGTCTTCCTAAATATATTTAAAAAATTTATGCCATTAAGAATTTCAATGAATTTAATGAAATAATAAAAAGGAGTGATTTAAACCAGAAAAGTGCCAAATTATAGTTTACTAGCTTAATTCCCTAAACTTGACTGTGCATAAAAAGTACACAAAATTCTGTATTGCAGCAATCACTAATACACATGTATGTATGTGTATACATCGGGAAAAAATACACATATATATAATTTGATACCAATCCTACACACTGTGCATTTGAAATTATAACAATTTTAACACAGTGTTAGTAACTTTATGTAAATAAATAATTTCAAAAAAAAAAAAAAAAAAAAAAAAAAATTGCTTAAGCTGATGAAGGATTAAAATTTAAGAAGAATTACAATTTACCTAAACATTACCATAAGGATCCTTTAGCAGTCAGCTTCGGCACGTCTTCAGATATATGTGCTACCTCAGATTTCTTCTTCTTCCTTTACACCTGGATTTCAGCATACCGCAGCATTTGGCATCTAGGCCAGGGCCTGAAATTTCAACTCAGATTATACTCGCCGAAAAAAAGTTTTACTCGCCACAAAATAGGGTCGTCATTTTTTTTTTTTTTTTTTTTTTTCTTTCTTTCTCTTTTATGCATTTTGGGTTTTTTTATTTCTCTTAACAACTTAAAATGATTTTACAAATATGCCTAAAATTATATATATTAAAAACGTGTTCTATTATAATCATGTCTTATAATAAGGGCTGGCCAACCTGCAGCCCGCAGTGGCCCGCCGTGTAAGATTCTGCGGCCCGCGACAGATTTCGGGGAATTTCTAGTTTGACATCTTCCGTTAAAATATCTAAAATTAATAAATCGTTTCCGACTTTTTAAATGAAAATACCGATTAAGCTAGCTAAATAAACAAATACGCGCGTAATAAAATATTGTTATATCAATAATTGATTCTTATTATTATACTTATGAATATATAACCACAAGTTTTTGATTGTTTTATCGTTATTTTATGAATAAAAATTTATTTAATATACATACATATTTTCTGTTTTAAATGCTCACGATGCCACCGGAAAAAGAATTACTATATGTATATGGTTAATGCATTTACACCATCCGGCCCGTGTGTAAAATAGATTTCCAATGCGGCGCGCCAAAAGTTTTGGGTTAGACAGTCCTGCTCATAATCATTTATAATTAAAAATCACTATAATATATTGTGTTTGAGATTTGAAAAAGTTTAAAATATCTAATAACATAAACGCAAAGAGTCATTAAAGAAATAAATCTCTTTACCAAACAATATCCTAATAAATCTTTTAATTGTGAAAGATTAATCTTCCTTATTTACCTTTTCGTCCATTTTGTTTTTGTAATCAGACGGAATGTCGATGTGTATAACTTGTTCGTTGTTGTCATTTGAAATAGCCATTTCGGAATAATTTTTTCGATAAAACCGTTGCATGTAAATCATTACAAGCGCAAATCCTTGTCGTTTCAGTAAAAAATTAGAAAATGTGAACTGTTTTTTTGATTATTAGTCAACAATATAAACATAGTCAGTATCTTTAAAAGAGCTCGGGCTCATTTTCATGCTCCAATATCGCATAGGCAAGCTTTCGCATTTCTCTTCTCTCGGATAGTGGAGTCTCTCTGCTCGTCTATTCACACTCTGCTTGGAGAAATCACAGTGCTAGAAACGAAACTGCCGAAGAGATTAAAACTTTTATATGCGTGCACTAAGCATTTTTCCTTCCTCAGGCTGAGGCGATCGTCGGACAGCGCTCACACAGATTCGGCACTCCAAGAAGAAAAAAAGAGAGGTTAAATACGAAGTTATAAGATGGCAAGATTTTGTCATATTTAAATGTATAAAAAGAATGTTTTCTGTCACCATATCGCGTAAGAATTCTATCTATTACTAGACCAAATTTTTACTCGCCAAAGTAAAAATTCCACTCGCCAATGGCGAGCTGGCGAGCGGAAATTTCGCGCCCTGATCTAGGCGCATACGCTAACAAGATTACATAAATAGGCACAGTATAAAAATTGTGCCTATAAATGTAATCCAGCTGGCAATGAAAATTTAAAAGTGGAAGACTGTTTCAGGTAAACCTGCCATACATATGCTTCATCTTCATCAAACTGGAAAACACATGCTTACATACTGTTGAAAATTTAAACATGAAATAATAAAATATACACTCCTTCTCATATTTATAAGGACACTTTATATTTTGAAATAATTAATGTAAAATAATTGTAAACAAGATTATACTAAGTGCACTTAATATATCTAGTATTCTAAAATCCAAAACTGTTATAATTTTTTTAATATGAAACAAAATTAATCAAAAATAATGCAAAATGTGTTTTTCTCCACGTTTTTAGATGTTCATAATTATAGGGACAATCCAGATTTTTTCGTTTTATTTAACTTACTAGCGGATAAATTACATTTGACATGCGAATTTGTTAACTACTGGGCTAGATTAATTCATATATAAGCCTTCAATTTTTCTTGGACGGACATTACTGATAATTCCTCGAAAAAAAGAACGTTCAAGTAATGAAGTATGATAAATGTGTTTTTTAGGTGGAAGTATAATTTCAATTTGCTGAATTTCTAATGAAATTCGAAGATCTAAAATTGCTGAAGGAAATGCGATCAAACGTTGAACTGCTGGTTCGATAGGAGAGAGATCTGATGCAAAATCAGAGTTGTTTTACAGAGATCGAAGACTCATAATTCCTCTACTGTTCTACTCATAATGACTGCTGCTGAATTTGCTCATAATTTGTAACGAAAGGTTAGGTTCCACATTTATGCATGTTTAAAATAATTAATAATATGTTAAAATGAATAAAAAACCTGTAATAATCAATCAGCATTTAATGGGGGAAAGAACGTCTGTGTTAAAGTTGAATAAAGACAATAATAAATGGTAAAATGTTGCATTTTCGGATGAAAAACATTTTATTCTTGATTAATCAAATGGTTTTAACAGTTACTGGCACGATCTGAAGAGAGCGAAAGACAGAGCAGATTTTTTAAGGCAGATATGAATCGGGCATTTTAAAGGTGGATCTATGGTGCTCTAGGGAGCTGCTTCTGCTGAAGGCAGAATGAATTTAGTAATTTTTTCTATTATTATGAACATCAAGAGAATATCCGCAATTTTTAAACGTGGAATTATCAGATTTTTGTTAGATTTTGGGGGGTAATAATATTTTTTTCAACAAGACTTGCATTATTGCTCTACTTTTAGAGCAATAGGAAATAGTTTGAAGAAAGAAACTTCTGTATTATTGCCTTTCCCATGGCTTAAAAGTTGAAAAAAAAAACTTAACTTATCATATTAGAAAAGTGCATGCAAGTGGAAAGCAATTTTAAGTTGTTTAAATGTATTAAGAATATCATATATGCTATATGAAATGGTATTAAAACTGAATATTAAAAAAAAAATGTATATATATATATATATATACCAGAGAGAATGTCTGACTGTTTAACCCTAAAAAGAGGCCCCATAAAATATTAATTTAAAGAATAATTGAAAACAATTACTAAAATTCGATCTGTCCTTATGATTGTGAACACCTGAAAAATCATCTTTTTACCATATTTAAAGTTTTTTAAGATAGAAAAACGATAAAACTTTTTAAATATAGTCCATTAATGAAATTCAAATTAATAAAAAATATATTTGTTTAAATAATAGTGTTCAGTGTTTAGTTAATATAGAAAAACGGGTGTCCTTATAATTATGAGAAGGAGTGTACATATATTCTCTAAAATTTCTACAGCGACCAAATTATCAATTTATTGGAACTAACTGGCTTTGTGTAGTGCTGCGTGTTATCTGAAAACTGCATATTAAAGTATTGTACTAAAAAATTTATTATGACAATTTGAAATCAGAAGTAAAATTTATCATAAAAAATCAAAATGATGTGCATGGACAAAAAAAAAAAAAAAAAAAAAAAAAAAAATGAAGATTTAGTTTTATTTTATCCTGAACATTACACTTAACAGTTTTAAAAAGCAAGATAGTGATTCAAAACTTGTCTAAAGGAAATTCATAAGTGACAATCATTTGCGTAAGAGGAAATTAAAATTCAACAACGTTTTACCAACCTTGTGCTTATAATAAGCTACAAGGTTGGTGCCCCTCTTTTAAGATTAATTATAGGAATTAAGGCTAATTGACTGCACTAAAGCCAGAGGGGTAATGCCCTCCATAGTGGTCTTTTTAAGGGGTCCGAACCCATATTTAGACCCTCTTTAAAGAAAAAAAAATAAATAAACAGATTTTCTGTTATATATTACAATCTTGCTTTTATCTAAAGTAGCATCTACTGTTATCAACAATCACAGTAAAATTTCTATACTTTACAACAACTGCATGTTTAAAAATTCAAAGATAAAATTATTCACTACAATCTATTCATCATATTTCAGCAGAATTAAAAAAAAAAAAAAAAGAAAAACATAAACTTTGCTTAAAAAATAATTAATTCAAAAGCATCAACATTATTTTTAAAAATTACAACACATATTAAAAGCATGCTTCAAACTGCAATTCAATAATAATAATAATAAATAAAATCTACAAAATTACTTTTTTGAAATACTCAGAGAAACTGAGCAATAAAAACTTAAAAAAAAAAAAAAAATCATCAACAAGTTTCATTATTTTTCATAAAATAACATTAAAGTTTCAAAATACATTCGAAAATATAAAGAAAGAAAAATCGTTTTTTCAAAACCATTTTGTTTGTTTTTTGTTGATTAACTTGTACAGTTTTATTGTTACTAAGTCAGGTTAATTCTCAAAATTTCAAGTGAAATATGATAGCGGTATACATCAATAATATCTGAAAAATTAGGATCACTTATTAATGAAGGGAAAAAAAGCAAAAATTTGTGAAGGAAAACTGATAATTTTACACAAAAGCATACTTTTCCTGTTTCAAACAATGTAAAACGAGTATATAATAATAGTAATTAAATACTTATCGTAGGCACTTTCCAAAGTGAAACGATTAATTAATAAAGCATAAGCAACTCGCATAAGTTTAAAAAGTCTTTAAATATGAACAAATTATTAGTATTTATCGAAAACAAACTTTAAATGTTAAATAAATATACAATTAACCTGATACGTTATTAAGGTCAGAATTTATATTTACCTTTCATGTACTATTTTTCCTTTCTTTTTTTTCCTCTGTATGTAATCTTTTAGCTGACTCAAATCAAACAAATGTTAGTTTTCTTGAAATATTGATAGAAATCATCTATTTTCTTATTCAAAACATCACATAAAATGGTAAAGGAAACATAAACAGTCCAAAGTTACACGCGAGGCAAGCATGGAGGAGAGGAAGTGAGTTTATCATTCAACAATCTGATTGGTTCGCTGCTTGCGGTCGACGGCGGCGAAAACGTTCATTTCTAGCACAGACAGAAGTCAACGTTTTCCGCAAGAGAGCTTTGCGTTCGTCCGTTGCGTTGAGAAAATTCATCATTGCGCATGCGCTAGTTTCGCGGAGTGGAGCGGAATGGCCAGTGTGAAGCCCGCTTTACTGTTCTAAGAACTGATCAATAGAAGAGGATGCGAAAGAGGCTTCCAAATCTGGATTTTTTTATCTTAGCATAACAGATGGCGCCACAGTCGAGGACCTCCCTTTCCAAAAGCTCCCGTAATGATTTTCAATGGCAAAAAACGTCATTTAATTTAATTTTTTATGGAAAGTTTTAACTTTAACAAAATCAAGTAAACAGAAATAATGCTATATAAGGTCTTCCTAATAACATATATATATTTTTTTTATAAAGGTGGGACTTTTCATGACTTTGTAAGAGGTTATACAAAATACGAGATCGTATTGATTAAAATCAGAATAAAAGACATTTAAAAATTTTCAGTGCTGTACAAATAATCTGTGATACAAAGTAAAAAATGTCATTAATAAGGAATATTAGAAATTAAGGAAAGAAAGAAAAAATAAATAAATAAACGAAAATTTTTAATAAAGAAAGAAAAAAAAAGAAAATTATTAATAAATAATTAAATAAAATCTGTTGTACTTTTTCCATTTATTTTTCAAACTTTTAAATTTAATAAGAATTATTTTGATTTATTTATAATACAGAAAGTTAACGAACTTATTAATTTTTTTAAGGTAATATAATATATTTGTATTTAAATATAAATGAAAAAAAATATATGATAGTTTCTGTGACTTGAGGTATTTCAGAAATTGTATGGAGATATATTTAAATTTATTTTCGTTTTAAAAAATCACAGGGAAATTCAGTTCTCTCTTCCTCCCCTCCTTTTACTTTGTTTTATATTATGATTTTTTTTAAACCATATGTCATTTTCTATTTTAAAACACATCCATTTTTAACGAATGTGTGTTTGTGTGTAAATATCGGACTGAGTTATCAAGTTTTTTAATGTTAAAAAATCAAAAAAGTATTTTAATTTACATATATCTAATTATTAAAAACCTGGCCAGCGGCCAAGTGATTCTGCGATTAAAATGTATTAGATGAAAAGTGCCGGGTTCGCTCGTCGACCTAGCTGCTCGAAGGTCTCCGCGGTTTTCTCCAAAACTCGCGTAAATACGAGCTATGCCTATGACCCTAATCAAGATCAACATGGTGGGCACATCACCCAGGACTTGGACCCTCGTGCAGTCAATCGGCTTTAATCTTCACACCAGCTGGACCACCACATTATTAAACAGTAGCCGAAAGGTTTTGCATGCAAAACTGGTAGACGGGAAGTGCCGGGCTTGATACCAGGTCGCGCTAGTCGATTTAATTCAGAGTTTTCCGTGATATTCGCCGAAACTCGCGTAAATACGGGCTAGGACCCCTCAGAAAGACCCTGCGGCGGGCACACCACCCAGGTCTAGGACCCTCGTATAGTTAATCAGCCTAAACCTTCACACCAGCATCATCACCACTTTATTAACTGTGGCCGAGAGGTTCTGCACTCAAATCTGATTGTTGGGAAGTGTGAGGTTTGAATGCAGGTTACGATTGTCGAAGTCATTCGTATTTTTTGTGTTTTTTCTCCGAAAATTACATGAATATGAGCTAGGAAACTCTTCGACCCCCCCCCCCCCCCAACGATGGGCATCTCCTGTTAGGAGCAAGTCCCAAGTGTAGATATTTGGCTTTAATTCAAACACCAACACTTTATTAAAAATTTATGTGTGATGTAGGAATTAAGGCCGACTGTCTGGTTAGGTCTTTCTAAAATGCCCTGGTATTCAAGCGATAAACTCCGAACGGCTAAGCCGACGAGGATGTATTGGATTCTAATTTGGCACCTCACGCCTATCCTAAAACGTGTAGAATAATATATATGTATATTTACATATATATAATTGAAATTATGTAGATAAAAAAATGATAATGTGCATGATTGACGTAAATAAAAAAAAAAATTAAGCAGATAAATTTATATTTATTATTATTTTTTTTTAAAATAAAAGCAGCTGATCTCATTCGAAAACCAAAACAACCTGTTAAAACGCGGGAACTGGGAGAAAGTCGACTACAGCGCCCTCAATATTTACTACGAAATTGCCTTCCAGTTTCCGAGACTGCGTACCATTGGACTTTCCTATCCTCTTCTATTAATCCGTGGTTCTAAGTTTAATCGCCCGTGTAAAGGAGATGGACATGGAGAATATGCGTAGAATTAGATGCGCACTAGCTAGGAGTAAGAATACCGGGGTTTTGTTTGTGCAATTCGCTAGTCGCGGTTGTGCAATTCGCAGTCGAGTATTGATATGGTCGCCTTCTTTTTGTCGTCGCCACGGATTAAAAGAGAAGGATGTATTACTAATGTTACGGAAAGGTAGTAATTTTCATCTTACAGATAGAGGGCGACCAATCTCGAAAATACACCAATTAGCGCGTTTTTACATTTCTGGCTGTTCCTTCGTTGGATGACTGAAGCCGAAGGGGCGGGCTTTCCCTTTCTTCCGATGAGTTTCAAAGATACTACACCAGGCGGCGATCGGATCGCTTACTCTGTTCGTCTGAATTAATGCAGAAAATAAAGCTCCGTTCCCCACGCTGACCACCCTATCTAGTTTGTCATCCTGTATCCTAATCCGTGGTCGTCGCCTTCTGTGGTGTGAAATATGTAACAAAGTACCTTCTGTATACAGCAGAAGAAAAAGCATATCTAGTACACAATTATTAAGAAAAAAAAAAAAGAGAGCTTTACACGTGTGAAATATATAACGAAATATTTTCTGTAAACAGTTGTATGAAAGCATATCTACTCTTTACTAAAAAAAAATAGCCTTTCATCTTGCATGTGTGAAATATGTTCTAAATGCTTTTCTCAGAACAGTAATTTAAATAGAGACACATATTTACAATAAGAAAAATATGTTCAAAACAATTTTCTCAAAAGAGCGATCTAAATAGCATTGACTTTATTGACACAATGGAAAAGCAATATGTATGCGAAATATGCTCGAAAGGCTATTCTGGAATGAGTAACTTAATTAGGCATCTTCGCATTCACACGAAGGAAAAGCCATATGTATGTGAAATATGTTCGAAATGCTTTTCTCAAATGAGTGATTTAAGTAGACATCTTCGAACTCACACCAATGAAAAACCATATGTGGGCCAAATATGTTCCAAAGGCGGTGCTGAAAAAAGTCATCTAAAGGAACATCTTAGCATTCACTCGAAGGAAAAGCCATTTGTGTGCGAAATATGTTCGAAATGCTTTTCTCAAATAAGTAATTTCAATAGACATCTTCGAACTCACACCAAGGAAAAATCATATGTGTGCGAAATATGTTCCAAAGTACATTCTAAAAACAGTCATCTAAAGGAACATCAACGCACTCATACAAAGGAAAAGCCATATAGGTGTGAAATATGTTCGAAATGCTTTTCAAAAATGAGTATTTTAAATAGACATCTTCGCACTCACACAAATGAAAAGCCATATGTGTGCGAAATATGTTCCAAAGGATTTTCTCTAAAGATAAATCTCATAGATCATCTTCGTACTCATACGAAGGAAAAGCCATATGTGTGTGAAATATGTTCGAAAGGCTTCTCTCGTATGCATCATCTAAAGGATCATCTTCGCATTCACACGAAGGAAAAGCCATATGTGTGTGAAATATGTTCCAAAGGATTTTCTCAAAAGACAAATCTCATAGATCATCTTCGTACTCATACGAAGGAAAAGCCATATGTGTGTGAAATATGTTCGAAAGGCTTCTCTCAAATGCATCATTTAAAGGATCATCTTCGCATTCACACAAAGGAAAAGCCATACGTGTGTGAAATATGTTCGAAAGGCTTTTCAAGAAGAAGTTATTTAAATGGACATCTTCTAACACACAACTAGGAAAAGCCAAATGTGTGCGAAATATGTTCCAAAGGACATTCTCAAAGGTTATCTAAAGGGACATCATCGCATGACATCTTCAGGATATCCAATGGATGAAAGGACATCCCATGGGCATCCTTTAGTTGTGCTATGGAAAGGCGTGTTGTTAGGGAAAGGACATTCTCAAAACGGTCATTTAAAGGAACATCTCTGAACTCACACAAAGCCAAAGCCATTTGTGTGCGAAATATGTTCTAAAGACATTTTCAAAATAGTAACCTAAAATGGAATCTTTGTATTCACACAAAGGGAATGCCATATTTGTCTGAAATATGTTCGAAATGCTTTTATATAATGAGTCATTTAAATGGATATCTTCGCACACACACGAAGGAAAAGCAATCCCTAACAACACACTTGTCCGTAATACATCCTGAAGACGTCCACAGGACGTCTTGTCATCCATAGGATATCCCGAGGATGTCATTTGGAGAAAATGTGTTGTTAGGGAATATGTGTGTGAAATATGTGTGAAATGCTTTTCTTAGATAAGTAGTTTAAACAGACATCTTCGCACACACACAAAGGAATAGTCATATGTGTGTGTAATATATTCTAATAGATTTTCTAAAAAGAAAAGCCTAAATCGATAAGTACACACGCATACGACAGACAAACCATATGTATGTGTAATAATCCCCAATGGATTTTCTCAAGAGAAAAGAATAATCTAAATAGACATATGCGCCGTGATGCATAAAAATTTTTAATATGTATGAGAAGTATGTTTTAACATACTTTTCAGAAGTAACTGCTGGATATGCATGGACATTTTCCACATAACAGAAAAGCTATATATATGTGTATGTGTTCTAAATAGCTTCTTTTAAAAACAGCTATTAAATAGACGTCTTCTAACTCACACAAATAATAAGCCATCAGCATGGGTCCTGGATAAAAGTCCCTTCTATACTTAACAAAAGCCCCACTTACAGCGGACAAACTCGAATGTTTAGGAAAGTCGAGTAGTATCACTCCAAAGTTTTATTGTATTTACTTAAAAATTCTTATTTCTACAGCACAAAGTTGTTCAGATTTACTGTATTAAATTTTTAAAATATTTAGTAATTATTGCATTGTAATTATCACATATATTAGTTGAAACGGTATTTTCCATTAAACATAAATATACCATATTTTAATCCTGTATTTTGGTTGGCTTACTTATTTATTTACATTTATTTAGTCACTTACATAAATAAAATGATTCATTAATATCCAGATTAAAGAAGATTGTCATAAAAATACTTTTTATGATAACGTTAAAAAAGCCAGCCTTAGCCTCCTTTTTTTTTTTTTTAATGTGCATTAAAATATTTTATCTTGCCATGTGTTTGTATAACTAAAAGGTAAAAAAAATCTTATCTGGTATCTTGTGAAAAAATATGTACACTGAATTTCATATTGAAAGTTCTATCTCAATTTCATTAGTAAATATTTATTTTTCATAATATTATGATGATTTTATTTTTATGAAACATAGTGTATTGCATGTTACTTGTGACTTTTTTGAAATTCCTGAAAAAATTAAAAAATGTCCTAAAAGACCCTAATTATAAGTTGTCTTAAATTCCTAAAATTTTCTAGATGTTGTGTTACTTATTGTTATTTTAACAACCCAAATCAAGCAATGAAATTCCAAACCCATTTTGTAATGCTGCACTGTGTTTGCTAAAAAAAACAGTTATGCTCATTTTTTTTTTTTTCATTATTATTTATTTATTTTTGTCTCATTTGCAAAATTCCGTGAATTTATTTCTTCATTCTTTAAAAAAGTCACGGATATCGTTCATTTTAAAAATAGAAACTCCATAGAACGATCGGTGATCAAATGTTCTACGAATGCTCCCAATTTCCAGTCTTGTACCATCTACAACATAAATGTCAATATTCGTTCGAAACATACTTTATGAGATTCTAGAACCTGTAAAGAAATAGTATTATTAAATATTTCTTGCTCATTTAATTATTTCCTCCCCCCACCTTCAAATTTATCTCCAACTAACGATCAGCAATCAAATGTTCAGCAGAAGTCTTTTATTTCCCAATCTTTATGTAACTGTAATATTAATTTAAAAGTTGTTTTATTAAATTCTAGAAGTAGAATTGAAAGAGTTTAATATTTCTTACTCTGTAATTATTTTTCTGTCCCCCCTCCTTTTCCAATCTCTGGAAAGTGAGCAACTCTAAAATCTGTAAAGCAATAAAAGTGAATATTACTCACATATGTAATTATTTTTAGACTTTATTGCTGATCTTAATCAATCTATTTATTTTTCCACAATTAAATTAAATATTTACATGTCATATCTATAGGATGTGTAAACATGTGGAAAAAATTAATAGGTTTTTCAGGTAAGAAACATTTCGCCAAATCAATGTATGCATGTATATATATTGTTTCAGTATGGTTAGAATTTAGTATAATCTAGCAGTATTTTAAATTTAGTATGTTTTATTTATTTATTATTTTATTCATATGTATTTGCAATAAGAAGAAAGCCTCTAGATACTGTAAAATTTCCCTTTTATTTGCTCCTTCTATTTCCAACAATTACTATACTATTAATATTCTATTTATGGCATAAATTATGTCGCATACAAAATCTCTCTAATTTTGATTCTCAAAGGTTGGCAGCTATGCCTTTGCCAACGACTTATGCACTTTTTATTCCCCGCTTCCTAGTTGGATAAGTTAGTAATTATAAAATCCCACCAAAGTGCATATTAGGGATGCACCAAATATCAGTTTTGGCCAAATACCGAATATTCGGCCAACTAAATACTAACTTCAGCTGAATACCAAATATCCTTCAAACTAAATAGTAACTATTTAGAAATTTTTATTCGTGAATTCATCAACCGTGAATATTTATTTAAATCAAATTGGAGTGTAAAGATTGATATTTTTATTTATTACCAACTATGCGAAAAATACCAGAGCCGGAAATCGAACCTGGGTACCTCCGCTTAACGCACGGATGCTCTACCACTGAGCTACCCTGGCTGACAACCAGCTAGGCACTTCTCGCATAATATTCGCTGGGAAAGTCACCGAGTCTGCAAACGCAGATATATCAGGTGAGACAGTAATAATCATAGCACAACTCCATAGACCACGAAATTTCAATTTAGAAATTTTTATTTATGACTTCATCAACCGTGAATATTTATTTAAATCAAATTAGAGTGTAAAGGTTGATATTTTTATTTATTACCAACTATGCGAAAAATACCAGAGCCGGGAATCGAACCCAGGCACCTTCACTTAATGCACGGATGATCTACAACTGAGGTACCCTGGCTGACAACCAGCTAGGCACTTCTCGCATAATATTCGTTGGGAAAGTCACCGAGTCTGCAAACGCAGATATATCAGGTCAGCCAGGGTAGCTCAGTGGTAGAGCATCCGTGTGTAAAGCGGAGGTGCCCAGGTTCGATTCCCGGCTCTGGTATTTTTCGCATAGTTCATAATAAATAAAAATATCAACCTTTACACTCCAATTTGATTTAAATAAATAGTAACTATTCCGTGGTTCATACACTTAGGAGTAAAAAAAATTCAAGGAGTTATCAAGTACTTTTCAAGCACTTCCCGGGAAATTTTCAAGCACTTTCAACCAGGATTTTAGATTCGTCCACACTTTTGTTTTTGAGGGGGGGGGGGGTGATTAACTACATAAAAAACCTAGTATCAAATGTGTTTATTATTATTTTTAAACATAACTGGGGGGGGGGGGGTCCTGCCTCCTCACTCCACTCGCCAATCCTTGACTCACTTTGCTTTATTAACACCTGTGGGGTTCTTCCTACCTCTTTGCTGCTTTTCCATGCAATAAATATGAATATAAATAGTGCATTTCATAAGACAAAAGCAGAAAAATATTATAGAAATCCCCATATGCAATGCTGGATAGAACATAACATAACATTTAATAGCATTTAAAAAATAAGGCAAAATAAAATGTGTTAAAAATCAGTAACTTCTTTTTTAAGAATAGAAGAAAATTTGTTATATCTAGACCACTTTGTGCTACAGATTTAGTATGATTCCCTTTGGTGACATTTAAATTTTTTTCACTATTTGACGATGACTTTTTTGATAATTGTTAAAAAAAAAAAAAAAATCTAGTACATACTTTTTCTAATGCTTATAACTTTCACTATTGAATTTTTTAGTTAATTTAGGGCAATATATAACACTCTGTATGTATATTTCTAATATACAGTTAGGAAATAATTTCATTATTTTCATTTTAAGTTGCAAAAATGCCCCACAGCTTCAATTTTCAATTCTTTCCTGCTTATTTCTCGAAATAACGAAGGATACTCGAGGAACAGATTTCATATGTGTAGTCCTTGTTAAAAAAAAAAAAAAAAAAGAATATCTAACTCTGTACCTAAAGTTAAAAAATTATCATTAGGATATTAAAAGATGCTTCATATGAGTTTGAATTTGACTAAAATGTTTTTATCCCAAAATATATTATCCGGAGTATATCCGATGTAATTTAAAATATGTTTTTAAATAACAAGATACAATAAACGGCATATGTATAATAATAAATGGAAAGGTTTGTCTGTCTGTCAGTTCTTTTATACGTTCAGCCCCTACTGAACGCAGAAATACAAGAATTGACATACTGATGCTCTGGAGCCTTTCCGAGGTCCTCCTGAAAACAGAATTTAAAATTTTTAATTAGTTGTGGAGGTATTAATTAAAATGTCGACTCATGTCTAATATCAAAGCGATCTCAATGAATGAGAATTCACCGCCATTGCATAAAAAAAAAAAATAATAATAATAAATTAGAAATATTTGTTCGATCGTTACGATTTTGGTACCATATGAAAGGGGAATTTTTTTTTAATCTAAGTGTACAAGTGGCTTATCGGTACAACAATTAAATTTTTAAAAATTAACTAAAGTATGAATTTTTTGTGGCAACATCATTTCAAATGCCAAACGACCGTCTGCCATGAAAAAGGAAATGATTGTAACAGATCAAGATGTCACGTGTTTTATAGTGGAGGGGAAAATTGCAATTTTCAAACTTTTTCATATTTTCATTCACGTTACATTTGAATTAATATTCGGCCTAGACAGCATATTATAAACCTAGTGTTCAATTTCCATGAAAATATGTGGACAAACAAAAAAATTAGATTAAATTGTTTTATATTTTGCAGTACATATTTTAAATTGAGATATGCCGTTGAAATTTTGCAATATTTGGTTTTAATGCCCGCTAATTCGATTCTGAATATTTTTGAAAGTGTAGAATTATTAGGAAGGGCTTGAGGGGGAGGGGGGGGGCGAAGGGAAAAAAAGTTACAGCGTTTGAAATTGGTATTATTAGGTTTTAAGGAAAGATAAATCAATTGCAGATATTTTCAAGTGTAAAATTATTAGGAGGGACGGAAAGGGGGGAGAAGGGGCAAAAACGTAGAAAAAGAACGGTTGTTTTGGAGAAAACAACAGAAAACCGAGAACGCCTTTATTCTTTTATATTTTGCAGAGTTTAGAATTCTGATACTCCTTTCACATTTCATACTATTGATTTTTAACAGTATTTAGCCCGGAATTACGCAAGTTTCAGAGAAAACCATGAAAAAATCAGACATAAGTCGTTTTATAATGGTGTTTATATCATTTTTGTATCTCAGCTTCTAATTAGCATAATTTCAAAAGTAATATGTCACTTTGAAACTTATTTGAGTTGAATTTCAAGAGTAGATGCCACAAATTTCTGTCACCTTCGTTAACCAACTACTGTAAGTAATGGAATTAGAGATTTCACGTTATTTCCACATTTTAAGGTGTCCTGATTAGGTTTTTTTTTTTTATCTCAGCTACTAATTCAAATAATTTTATAAGTAATACATTATTTGAAAGCTTTGTTGATTTGGAATTGAACAGTAGATCCTGCAGACTTTTCTACCGCCAGATGGCGCTGTAATATATTAAAATTTCAATATTTCGAATTCTGATTCTGATTAAATTATTTTTAATACATCATTCGAAAGATATTTTAAAGAGCTTTTATATTATCGAAAGTGAAATTCGAGATTTCAGCAGATTTACACGTTTTAAGGCGACCTGATTAGGTTTTCTTTTGTATCTCAGCTACTAATTAAAATAATTTCATAAGTAATACATCATTTTAAAGCTTTGTTGGTTTAAAATTGAACAGTAGATTACAGAAATTTCTACCACCAGATGGCGCTGCAATATTTTAAAATTTCAATATTTTGAATTCTAAATATTATTAATTTTTTTTTAATACTTCATTCCAAAGTTATTTTAAAGTACTTTTATATTATTGAATAACCTACATTAAATTTATCCAAGAGAAGGCACTAATCGCAATTATTCGAGATTTTACCTGATTTATATGTTTTAAGATATCCTCAAGGGGGCCAAAAAATTAGAAATTGAGTTAGACCGTTCGAAATTGGTATATATAGGTTTTGAGTGCCTACGAGTCGAATGAGGATATTTTTGAAAGTGTAAAATTAAGGAGGGACAGAAAGGGTGGTGAAGGAATACGTGTGCGCAGTGAGCATACATATGAATTCGTGATCACTGCGCGCACACGGGTCTACGCTGACAAAAGCAGAGGGGACCCGGTGTGACTTTTTACCCGATTAGAAATGATTTTTTTTTTTTTTTTTTAATTCCTTTTCTTAAGAATAACAGTTTATAAGTAATAACATGGAATTTTGAGAAATCATAAGGGTGGTGAAAGAATACGCGTGCACAGCGCTCATATATATGCATTCATGCGTGCGAATCGCGCACGGGTCTACGCTGCCGAAGGCAGTGGGAACCTGGTGCGACATTTTTCCCGATCAGAGTTTTTTTCTTCTCTTTTTGTTTCACATGATAAAAATTAATGCAATTTTTAGAATTCATTAATTATAATGATTCATTTAAAAATAGTGACCAGCGAAGCAGGCGTAGCCTGCTAGTCTTTAAATAAGATACAATAAAAAAAATACATAGAAAAAAATACAACATAAGAAATTGCCATACCAATAGAAAGGTTGACATTTCATTTTTTTTGTATCATTGATCACATTTTAATTTTTCAGTGGAAAATGGAAAAACCATAAAAAATGTTGCCTGAATATATATTTTATTATACAAATCTAATATTGCTGTGACAGAATACTTTTATGCTTTCTGTGACAAGCATTGTTTGTGGAAACATTTTCATTCAGGGTTGGCAAGATTATGTCGAGGTGGTTAAAACCACTGGTAGAAACCGGCATGGCGAAAACCCCTTTCTGCCACATTTGTGGCAGAAACTTAGAAAATGACATAAAAGTAATTACTGACCTACAATAGATAATGCATAGGAAAATCAATTAAATGTTAACCAAAATATAATTTATTTACAATGTTATCGCCATTGAAAGTCGAAGTTTACATTGTTTACACTATTCAGTCTTCTATAACAAAAGACAAGTTTTGATGCGGTTTCTAAACCTAAACGATTTTTCAATTTGTGATGCACAAATGAGAAATTTGAGAAGATTCTCTCAATTCCAGCAGATCTAACAGGCATTGCCATCAAGGAACAAACAAGATTTGTGAAAGTTTCATCTATTGCACATTTTTTAAAACTGGACCACCATGTAAATAGTAGCTGGGGTAGTTGCCAAAGTAGCTTAATTCAGTTATGTTAAGAGTTAAATGAATGAATTTTAGAGTTTGAAATAATACAAAACTAAAATCTAGTATTTATATTCATTATTTTATTTTATTCATTATTTGATATAAATATTTGATATACTCTTTATATTTAATACTAGCAGGCTACGCCCGCTTCGCTGGTCACTATTTTTGAATGAATCACTATAATTAATGTATTCTCAAAATTGCACTAATTTTTATCATGTGAAAAAAAAAATCTGATCAGGAAAAATGTCGCTCTGGTTCCCCACTGCTATCGGCTACGTAGACCAGTGTGCAGTTATTTTAATTAGTATCTGAGATACAAAATAAAACCTTAAAACAGGTGAAATCTCGAATTCCACTTTCGATAATATAAAAGTACTTTAAAGTGTAAGTATCTTTATGATGTATTAAAAATAATTTAGTCAATTAAAATTTAAATTTAATTTAGTCAATTAAAATTTAAAATCTATATGCAAAAAAAAAAAAAAAAAAAAGGATTTCTCTCTTAAAAGATTTTGAGTTATGAAATGTTTTGTGAAAATATCGATGTTTCATAATGTCTGACTTTTCCATGGTTTTCTCCGAAACTTGCATAATTCCGGGCTAAATACTATTAAAAATTCATAGTATGAAATGTGAATGGAGTATCAGAATTCGAATCTCTGCAAAATATAAAAGAATAAAGGCGTTCTGGATTTTCCGCCATTTTCTCCGAAACAACCGCTCCTTTTCTACATTTTTGCCCTTTCCCGTCCCTTCTAATAATTTTACACTTCAAAATATCCACAATCGATTTATCTTGCCTTAAAAACTAACAATAACAATTTAAAACGCTGTAATTCTTTTTTTTTTTTGCCCCTACAAATCACCACAAAGCAGTTTTTAAAGAAAATTTGGTATTTACGTGTTAACTGCATGTGATTGGCAGGCTATTCATATGCATAAATACAAATATGTAAGAAAGTACAATATATTTTATAGGATTACTTCCATGATAATCATATGTAAATATATATATATAAATATTGAAATACATATGTAATATATATTTTGTATTAACCACATGCCAGCAGTTAATCTCTGGCAGGCGGTTAATACATAAATACTGAAATTTTCATTTAACTAGTATGTTGTGGCCACCACAAGACTTTCTTTTATATTTTCCTATACAAATTCACTCAGTAACAATATAAAAAAAAATTTCCCCCTTTTTTTTTTTTTTAGTTAAAAGTAAAAAAATTCAATAACTTTGTTTTGAAGTATCACAGATTTATAGTTCAACCATTCCTTTTAAAGGTATTGACAAGTCCTTTCGAAAGATACCCATCTTGAAAATTTACTGCCCTCGAGGGGAGACTTCCCCCCAGGGGGGGGGGGGAGGCAAGGCTCTTACACATAAAAAAAAAATTTCCCAGTTGACTATCTCTATTATGTAAATTTCATAATGATTACTAAAAAAGAATTCTCTTCATGCACATTTATACAAAATTTTGTCCTATATCACCATGTTAAAAATTTAGAAAAAGCGGGATGGCAACGCAACCTGTAAGACAATTTTTACCAAAAGTTGATAGGCACTAATTTATGTCAAGGTGCAACTACATACCAATTAGTATAAAATTCTGTGCAGTAGTTCCTGAGATACAGTTGCCACTAAATTTTGTCACACACACACACAGACAGACAAAAATGGTCAAATCGTGTTCTACAGCTCTAAAAACGTGTAAATCCATCAAAAACCCGAGGTCGAAAATTTTTACGAATCCAATACTTTCTTCCATTGAATATAGAAGAAAGTAAAAATAACAAAATTATAACCAACTACAATTAAATAAATTTTAAATCATTAAATATGTATGATTGAATAATATAAATGCACAAAATCCCAGTATGCAGCAGTTGTTATTATGCATGTATCTACGCTCCATGTACATTAAAAAAAAAATAACATTGGTTACTGCTACCTCACTCTGCATGAAACGTTCATAAAATGCATCAAATAACATACTGCAGTAATTACTGTAACATATGTATTAGTGCTTTGTGCACATGAAAATCAAAGCGCCCATTACAAAAAAAGACAGATTATACAGATGTAAAAAATCACCTTTTAAATACAAAATATATGTACAACAATGTATGATAATTTAAAGCAGCAGATAATTTCAATAATTAATTTACATTTGTATATAATCTTCCCCTTTCAAAATACTCTTGTTCCAAACACACACATCTTTAAAATGCAAAATATCTGTTGTTTATACAATATTTATTTAAACATTAATTTTAATTCACTGAATAGAATAATATTATGAAATAGGAATTAAAATTTATATAAAGAAATTACCTCTAAAATATTCCATGTTTGCAGTTATTATGACTTTTCAAATTACTACTACAAAATTCCACAGTAACACAAACAAATATCTAAATAATTCAAATCTTCATTATATTTCTGTTATTTACCTCAAAATTCACATTTCAGTAAAAATATAAATCAAATCAATTTATGTGAAATGATTGTTCTCAAAATATTTTATTTATTTATTTTTTACAAATATCCAAATAAAATACATAATGAAAATCAAGATTTATATATTAACGCCATATATAATTGAGAGATAAAGTTGATAAGAAACAGATTATTTCTTCAATAATAATTAAATTAATGAATCTCTTTAACTCACCATTGAAGGTTATGGTTAGCATCTATTTTTTTCTCTTAGTGGCTGGAATTTCCCTCGTAAGATGCAGGTGGATACTTCATAATAACCGAATCGATAATACCTTTGTACGTACATTTTTAATAATCACATACATAAGGCAATATTAATTCAGTTGAAATAAATGTTTGGATTCTGTGAAATAAAAAATGAAGTTTATTTTCTTAGCTAAGCATAGATATATGTAATGATAAATAATTGTACACACATAGAAAGGAAATAAAAGTAATAAACTATAAAAATTTAAACAGACAGCCTGTATAAGTAACACTTTCAAACATTAACAGCAGCACAAATAAAAACTGTATATGCAGCAACTAATTACATTACATTAAAATTTTAATAACACAAAAGCAAATTTTATCTCTTATTGCAAAGAAACACATGGATATTTTTTATCCCAATTTATCTATTCGGAATCTTTAAATCTGAAATAACGCTAAATTATTTTTAAAATATGAATATATTCGTAATCGTAACAAAACAAATGTATATTTACATCAACGTTAATTTTATAAACGTGGCAAACAAATTTCGAACATGTTATTTATATTAGCAATGTTTTTCAGCAGGTAATGACATTGATATCTAATTGTATAACTAATTCATATCTATAAATCTCGAATGCAGTAAGTAATTTCTATTGTTTACCTTAGTTTTGCATTTACATTACACAATAGATTCGTCGATTGCAAGTCTCCAATAAATTAAAATGGACGTTCGCGATTGTTTTTGATGTTCTATGTATATAAAACGAGTAGATTAAGAAATTTAATGTTTAAAAATAAGCTTACCAGGAAAAATAAGTGAAAATACCTTTTCTATCGAAGTGCGGATTATTGATTACATGAAATAATCTAGAGTGGGTCCCATAGTTCGTGAATCGTGATTCATTCAACATAAACTCCTCCTTCGGTAGTGACGTCATCAAACCACACCTCAAATGGTCGTAGCTAGGAGTGTTTCATAAATTGCGACACCACTGGATGTCTTTTATCCGATAATTTTAGGATGGAGTTGTTATTCAGAGGAGATCCTGTGACAAGTAGAAAGAGACATCGCTGCGCGCTCTCTTGATGTCGTTTTGAGATATGCTCAGGATATCATAATACACCCAGTTAACACAATAATATCCAAAAATGTCCTACCAATATTTGCCGATATTTTGAATATCAAACTTACGATATTTACGGATATTGACAGACATAATTTAGAATCGATATTATGAAAAAGCGTTTAATTACAAAATTCATGATCCGAAAATAATATTTTGAAAATTATTTTTTATAAATTAATATATTTAAAAAAAAAATAATTTTCTAATGCTTTGTTTTTAACATTTGTTAATATTAGCCAATGTTGTAAAAATGATATTATTTTAACAACATTCTTCGATATCTGTCGACATTCGAGAAGTAATATTATTTTTTGGATATTGGGAGATATCTACCTACTTTATGAAAAGAATCAATATGAAATTTGAGCATGCGTAGCGTCTGAAATGTCAAAAAGCGATATTTATTGATATCAGGAAATATTTTTAATACCACCAGATATCAGAAAAAATATCTATTAATATTTCTTAGAGAGGGTTCATTTTATATTCTCCAATAATATATTTTTATATTGGCCAATATCTTTGTGCTACCTGGGCAGGTCTACATTAAAAATTTTGATTTAATAATTTTAGCTTATCTTTATATTTTTTGGCGAGTTGAAACCAAAAATGAAGCTATTTTTTTCTATCACATATAGATTCTTGTTAATACAGGTTGCCTACCTGTATAATTTCCTTCATTACTCATCTACCACTATAATTATATGGAAAGTTTTATAGTATGTTTCCATGATTAATAAATCATGAATTCCTATTGTTGTTATTGTGCATCATTAGTGCGACGTAAAACCCTATCAACCTACCTATTGTTATGATGGTATATGTAAGAAATTATGTCACTAAACACCTTGTATTGACAAAAAACTATATGTAATAGAGAAAAACTGGCTGCATTTTCAGTTTCAGCACATCAAAAAAACATCAGCTAAAATGATCAAATCAAATTTTTTTGTAGACCTGTGTAATTATCAGTACTTATTACCATGTTTTTATTAACTTCGATTCTTGTATGTTTGTGTGTCTAGTACAAACCTTGCACTCGATTTCTAACTAACTTCCCGACTCGACTAGCTAGGTATTTGAAAATTTCAGAATAGCTCAGAACACAGTGACAATGCATTTTTTAAATATTTTTAGCCAACTGTGGCGCTTATATGATTCAATAGAAAATTTATTTAACTAACTTCCCGACTAGCTAGACATTTGAAACTTTCAGATGAGTTCAGAACACAGTGTCAATGCATTTTCTTAATACTTTTAGTCAACTGTTTCGGGTCTTTGCTGCCTTCGGCAGCGTTTATATAATTCAACACAAAATTTATTTAAATAACTTCCCGATTAGCTAGAATTTAAAACCTTTAGAAAAGCTCAAAACTTGATAACAATGCATTTTTTAAATACTTTTAGGCAACTTTTTTCCGGTCCCTGCTGCATTCGGTAGCGTTTATGGGAGGCATACTATTGTAACAGTCGCAGCTATCGTAATCGTAGATCACAAGTCCTGGAATTTGCGATCGGCTCACAAATTATGATACTATTGTAACATTTGTGACTATCACAAATGGTAACCCTTCGATCGCAAATTTGTGATTTCCGGTAACTGGCAATTCGATTATTTTAACGATTGGCTTCACTGATTGGCTGATATGTAGGTGTGTCCGGTGTGCCGTGTGCAATACAATGTTTATATTTACAAACATTTGGAAAAAAAAAAAAAAAAAAAAAAAAGATATATTTACCAATTTTTAAATACGAATGAAGTGATTGATTACATTTCATTTTTCAGTAAAAAGTGTCTTTTGTGTGATGTATAAGTAGAGAAAAAAATAAAATAAAACTATATATTAACATCCTAGTTTAACTTACACATATAGTACTTTTCCTATTTTCGTACTAAAAAGTTCATTTAAGAGTGTTTTATTTATAAAATATTTTTTCTTTTATTTATGTATTTTGTAAAAGTCCTACACAAAATGGAAAATAGAGGGGTTAGTCTAATTTTTTCAATATAAACAAAGTGTCAAAAAGTAATTTTGAAGTTGTTTAAAAGCAAGATACTTAAAAATATTTCCTTGTAATCTTTCATTTTCTAACATCAAAAAGCAGCTTTTGAAAAATTGAATCTAATTAATGTCTTTATACATCTGTTATCTAATATATATATATAATTATATAATCACTACAACTATTATTCTACTGATTAGTGTTTCAAAAAGTTATTTTTTAGTTTGAAGTTGGTTTTTAAAAAGTATATAGAACATTATTATTAAAGAAAGAACCCAGTCAACACTAATTCATGTAGATTAGGTCAAAGTACATAATATGATATGTCCATATTACAGCTAGATTTAGATTTTTCACCAGATCTTGTAGATATTATATTGAAATGTATTTTTATGTAATAAGTGTCTTTAAGCCAAAATAAATAAACGTGTGAACATAATATAGACATGTCCATTTTAGTGCATATTACATCCAAAAATTATCTATATTATTTAAAGATTCATGTAAACATAGATGATGGGAGAATGAAATCAACAGCGAGTGCTGTTTTTCTTTTTTTTTTCTTTTACTTTACACTGTGACATTACATATTAATCTAGCAGAGCTATGCAGTGGGCAATTGGTAAAATCTACCGAAAGAGCCTAAAAGAAAATTTAAAAGCTTTAAGCTTTATTTATATTAAATATTATAATTTAAAAACTTTATATTTAAAAAATTATCCTGAATTAAGCTAAGGGGAAAAAAAAAACTTGATTTTTTCTTTTTTTTTTTTGCAAAACATTAAATAAATAGTATTAAATAATATTTAGATTTCCTTCTCTGCCAGCACCCATGTACGTAAATCAGTTTTAGGTTGATTTCTTTAGAAATCAAGGTTGATTTAAAGGTAGGTTGATTTCTTACAATCACTTTTTTTTTTTTTTTAATCTATATATAATAGAAATTTTGTCATCACAGTAACTTCCAAAATAATACTCCAAATCGAACCAAAATTGGACAGCGAACTTATCTTACAAATATCTAGGATGAGTTCATTAACGATGGTTGCTGTGCTATTTTATTTTCAAGAGTTCACTTGAAAATTACAAATCCACATTGTGAAAAGTGTATTTAAGGTTGGATTTGCTTGAATTTTGATATATACATAGGCCATATAAGTGTCTCAACCAAGTTTATTAATGAAATTCATCTGCTCTTTTCTTACAAAAAAAAACCCAGATACCTTAAATTAATTAGGGCTAATTGAAAATTTATTATTACAATAACTATTGAAACACTGAATTAATCAATCAATTCAAGCCAAAGTTGGGTAGTGAACTTATATAAATGTTTTGATGATAAGTTCACTGGACAACTTGCTCTGCCATTTTGTTTTCAAGTTGCAGTCACTTGAAAATATGCCATCATGATAACTTTTGAAATACTAGGCTGATTTAAACCAACGTTGGAAAGTAAACTTACAGTTCAAATATTTGGAGTAAGTTTGTTGTGCAACTTGTTCTGCAAAGGGATCTTCTCATTCAATATTTGAGTTTACCGTAGCATTCGCATGAAATAGATTTTTCTTTTCTTTATGTAAATACAAATGCAGTATTACATTTTTTTTTTTTCTTTTTAACCATATTACATTTACAGATGGCTAAAAAATTGTAATTTATCGTTTTAAAACTTTTTTTTTTTTTTTTTTTTTTTTTTTTTGCCAGTGAAGAAAATAACAGAAAATAACCTCTCGCTTTTTTTTTCTTCCTTACTACAAAATTTTACATAAAAAAATATTTAACAATTTTTAATTTCTTTCTCACTCATCACACATTTATTTAAATCAGTTATTTTATTGATCGATTCTAAATCAGAATTATTCGCAGATTCTAATCCCCTATACCAACTAAGTTTTCTGGTAAACATCTAAAATATTAACTCATTAGAAAGATGAAACCTTTTGACCTGTTCGATAAATATAGACACAGTATTTAGTACTTTCTCTTAGGTTTTATTTAATGTTTGCTGGATAAGAATGAACAGTTTCATTATAACTTAACTCTGTGTTTTATTTGTCAGATTACATATTTATAGTCGAGTGCAAGTCAGATATTGATTTGGTAGTAATTTTTAGAACACTGGCAAATTGTGCCATAGGATAAACCTTTTTTGAAAGGCCACCTCTCTGAAGGGCCAGTTTTCTATAAATCAAGATAAATGTGTGAAAATAATTCGTAGAAAGTTTTCTGAATTTGCTGTAAAATTAGAAACTTCATTTAGAAAGATTGGAGTGTGAGGTTGATTTTTCACGTAGTTGGTATAAAAAAAAAAAAATCAGTCTTCCACTACAATATTTGTAAATGAAATTTTATGGTTGATGTATTGTTGAATATCTATATATTAATTTGACACGTGTTTTGTCTGTATCTACTAAATCGAGAGAACAGCTTGGTGTAAAAATTTGGCTGAGGTGTCGGGGCAGGAGATAAAAACATGTTTGCGAGCTTAACTTAGCTCTAAATTACTTCACGGTGAAGAAGTTGAACATGGGGGGACTAGACTCGAATACTATAAAATCAATTTCTGTGATTTTGGAATTTTCGATTTTAAAGAGGAAAAGTAGATTTTTTTTTTTTTTTTTTTTTTTGGGGGGGGGGGGGGAATTAGTTTAAGAAGGAAATCCCTTTTAGACACACATGTAGCACCACATTTTAAATGACTTGAAATTTCGGGTAGATTGGGGATGTTTGTATACAATATAGTGTGCCCCCTGGTGGTGAAAAATGGAACTGGGTGATTTTGTAGTAGACCCAATATGTTACACCTTATTTTAAAGGTCTTAGTATTTCCTGACCATTGGTGATGTTCGTACAGAACACACTGTGCCCTCTGGCGGTGGAAAGCTCAACTAAAGGATTTTGCAGTTGACACCACCATGTGACACCTTATTCGAAAGGTCTTGGAAATTTAAGGCAACTGGTGATGTTCGTATACAACATACTACGCCACCTGGTGGAAGAAAGTGAATTTTGTGTAGCATTCTGCAGCCACTGGTAGCGGAAACACGAGTCAAAGGTTTGTTCAGTTCAAGGTTAATTTTTGAGAATTTTTTCATGTTATTAGCGGCCTGCATATACGCTGCCGCAGGCACCATGGTCCCAAGTTCCGTTCGGTTTGAGGTAATTTTTTTTGTTACAGATGATTATTTTTTTGCGATGCTTTCATTTAAAGATAGAAATTCAAACAAAATCGAGTTAAAGATATGAAATCATAGAAATTTAAGGTTATTATCATGGGCCTGGTCAACGCCAGATGGGTTCGTTCAGTTCCAAGTTAATTTTTGGGAATTTTTTATGTTAGTAGTGGCCCGTGTGTGCACTGCCGCAGGCACCTGGGTCACAAGGCAGAGTATTGTTCGCTTCGAGGTAATTTTTTTGTTACAGCTGATTATTTTTTCGCGATGCTTTCATTTAAAAACAGAAATTCGAACAAAATCAAGTTAAAGATATGAAATCATACATATTTAATGTTCATTTCTATTTATAAGAATTTTTCCGCATTTCTTTTTGTAAGTGAAATGTCGTAACTTATATTAGATGTTTTAACTTGAAATACATTTAAATAATGATGCAACAATGTTTGAAACATTACATGGGTTCCAGCTAGTAATTTCTAATTGGAAAATTTGTGGTCTAATGGAGTTGTGCTACGAAAAATATTCTCACTTGTTATATCTGTGTTTGCAGACTCGGTGACCTTGCCAATGGATATTATGTGAGAAATGCCGAGCTGGTTATCAGCCTGGGTAGCTCACTAGAAGCAGATAACCCGGGCTTGATTCCCGGCTCTGGTATTTTTCACATAGTTTGTATAAAAAATCAGCCTTACACTCCAATCTTTCTAAATGAAATTTCAATTATCTATATATTAATTTGTAACGTGTTTTATCTGTATCCACTAAATTGAGAGAACGGCTAGGTGTAAAAATTTGGTTGAGGAGTCTAAAAAAAGGTCTTGGTCTGTAGATGCGTCATCAAAAGAGAAAAATATAAAAAGTCGAATGGTCACCCCCTGGAGGGGGGGGGCAGAGGTTAAAAGCATGTTTATGAGTTAACTTAGTTCCAAATTACTTCACGGTGAAGAAATTGTGCATAGGGGGGACTAGACTCGAATACAAAAATATCAATTTCACGGAGGGGGGGGATTAGTTTGAGAGGAAAATCCAGTCTAGACCCACACTTGTAGCACTTCATTTTAAAGCTCTTGAAATTTCATGTTGATTGTATATGTTTGAATACAATATAGTGTGCCTCCTGGTGGTGAAAAATGGAACTAGGTGATTTTGTAGTAGGCCCTATCATGTTACACCTTATTTTAAAAGTCTTGGTATTTCCTGACTGTTGGTGATGTTCATAGAGAATACACTGTGCCCTCTATCGGTGGAAATTGCAACTAAAGGATTTTGTACTTGACACCACCCTGTGACACCTTATTTGAACGGTCTTGGAAATTGAAGGAGATTGGTGATAAAGGTCTTGAAATTTCATGTTGATTGGGGATGTTTATATACAATATAGTGTGCCCCCTGGTGGTGAACAGTGGAACTAAGTGATTTCGTAGTAGACTATCATGTTACAACTTATTTTAAAGGTCTTGATATTTTCTGACCGTTGGTGATGTTCATACAGAACAGATTGTGCCCCCTGGCGGTGGAAAGTGCAACTAAAAGATTTTGCAGTTGATAACACCATGTGACACCTTATTTGAAAGGTCTTGGAAATTCAAGGCAATTGGTGGTTTGTACACAACATACTGTGCCCCCTGGTGGAAAAAAGTGGATTTTGCAGCGTGTGTGTAGCATGCCTGCTATACAGTGCCACAGCCACAGGCAGCGGAAACACGAGTCAGAGGCTCATTCGGTTCAAGGTTAATTTTTGAGAATTTTTCATGTTATTAGCAGCCCACGTATAAGCTGCTGCAGGCATCGGGGTTACGAGCCCTTGTTCTGTTCGGTTTAAGATAATTTTCTTGTTACAGATGATTATTTTTTTAGTGATGCTTTTATTTAAAAATAGAAATTCAAACAAAATAGAGTTAAAGATATCATACAAATTTAAGGTTATTATCATAACATGTAGTCTTACTATTAAACAATATAGAAAATAAAGATAGCTTGTTTTTTTGGAGTCAGTTTGACGTCACATTGACAGTACATTGTAGAAAGTGATGTCATATATAGTATTTCTATTTGTAAGCATTTTTCCAAAAAAATTTGTTAAAGTGAAATGTCGTAAATTTTATTAGACGTTTTAACTTGAAATACATTTAAATAATGAGTTTAATAATAACAGTAATATAACTATTTAAGTTATACAAATAACAGTTTTAATAATTTCACTAAATTAATACACTATCCCTATCAATATATCATTACACCAGCACAACGATTCAGCTCCTGGTTGCAAAGCACATGCAAACAAGGAGCTGTCTAGACCAATTCCCTAAAATGGCGCAGCAGTTTAACATCAAGTTGTGAAATATATATGGAGAAAAGTGGTGTAACTTCTCTAATAGTGTATTGATTTAACATGGTGTCTCAAAATGTAGTAAGAGAAGCGAGAATGAAAACGCTGAGAGTTTGCTTATATCGTGAGTGGAATCAGAGCCCGAATCTAGAACCAATTTTTTTTTTTTCTTAAATTAAGTTTCAAAGTTGAAAACCATGTTGCCAGTTAAAATATACTGGTTGGCTATGGTAACCAGGCGACCGTATTTCATGAGCCAAGATAATACTAAAGTATAAATTGCCAGCATGCGATTAATATGAAAGTACCAAATGGCAATTATAACACTTAAATTAAAGGATTATGTGTCATTCTTGAAACCACTTGGATTCTAAAATATGCAAATATTATGGTGCAAAAGATGTGATTGTGATGCAGAAAAAGACTCTTTTAAAATTGGATGCATTTTTAAAAAAAAACAGCTAGTTCCATTAAACTGATCGGCATGAAAGTTGCATCTGACACCATTTCAGTATATTCTTATGTAAAATGACTTCCTGAATTCGAATATGATGCCCATTTTTCCCTATCACCCACCGTTTTTTAGGAATGGCACCCTATTTTTTATCATTTTTCAGTGATTTTATGGCTATGAATTTGATTTCTAGGAGGGGAGAGGATTATTTTAACCATTAAATGCCTTCTGAGGGGTTACAGAGTTGGAAAATTCTAAAACATTGACATTTGCGACAAGGGAAAAAGTTTGGGTAGGAAACTGAAATTATGCATTACATATCTTATATTTTTTAATCTGTTATAAATGTTATTTTTTAAACTTTATATTTTTTTTGCTTTTAGGTGTTAACTTATTTTTAATTCTTCAAATCAAATTCATGGTCATAAAATTATCAAACAGGGAAAAAAATCAGAGAGGAGGTGGTATATCTAGAAAACGGTGGGTGACTAGGCAAAATGGGAGTCACATTCGGATTCAGGAGGTCATTTCACATAAGTTGAGCAAGAATGGTATCAGATGTCGAATTTTTTTTTCTTTTTGCAGAGCAGTGTTCCCCCCTCTCCCCCCCCCCAAAAAAAAAAATCATTTTACACACAAAGTTCAAAATCTTAAAAGTGAAAAACAACTCTTGTGAATCAATTCACCAATAAGTAAATCAAAATTATGCGTGCCCTCTATACAAAGCAAAACCCAAATTTATTTGACTTTTTTTTTTTTTTCTTTTGCTTTAAAAGTGTATTGTAACAACAAGTTGTCTTATAAAATGCCAATGCAACAAGTAAAAAAAAAAAAAAAAAAAAATCTAAATTAACAGCAAGAAAATTCATATCCCCCCCCTCTCCTTAAATCATGAAAAAAACACTAATTTAAAATCTTAAATTAAGCAATTTATTAATTAATTGAAACAGTGAGATAGCTGAATTACAAACCTTTTAATTTCAATATAACTTAAAGCACAATAAATTATTTTATCTATAAAAGAATAACCCAGAAATATTTCAAAAATAACTCAAAATTTAAACACATAAGATATTATTAGATCCCCTACTAAGCAAAGCATTTATTTAACTCTGCATTACATGAAGATTTAATTAGAAAAAAAAAATTATGTAACATTATCTTACTCAATGTAGCATCTTTCATAATAAAGTGTTTTAAAATTTAAGTGGGATAGCAGTATCAGAGCCCAAAATTTCAACTTATATTATACTCACTGAAAAAAAAAACTACTCGCCACAAAATATGATTATCTTACTCTATTTTTTACGTATAAGGTGATGAGAATTTTTTATTGGTAAAAGAGGAGAAAATATGCAATGTCTTTTATTTTATAAGAAAATAGAAAACATTCAATTTTGAAAAAGAGGTCATTTTAGAGGACACAAAATTGAATGAAAATGACTATAAAAACCAATTCAAAAGCTACTTTGCACAAGTGGTGGAAACATTTTTATCTCAAATGATGAATTTGAATCAGTATACCTTAATTTAAATTAATAATATATGGATATGTTTACATTGCTATCTTTAGAAAAGAAAACTTTTGTCAATATCAGTACTGCAAGCATATTTTCAGCATATACAACCTTAAGTAACGATGATGCAGGAGTATAAAATGATTATTTTTCATTCCCTAATTAATAAAATGCAATGTGTACCCAAATTATCCTATGCTTTTAAATCATTACTTACATTAAAACTATTAAACATAAATGTTTCATTCAATAAAAAAATTAAAGTAAACATAATGTATAGTATATACCTAAATTTGGAAAGTTGAAACTTTAAAGAATATTTCTGAATTTTAATGCTTAAAATATTGTAGGAGTTAAAATATCTCAAGAATGTAGGAGTTACAATAATCTTATAAAAAAGAGACTGTATATAAATTTTGTGAATAAAAAAAAATTACATTAATGAATTTTAGCATTTCATCAACAGCTTAAAAATTCTAGAAAGTAACTCTCTCATAATCTACTTTTAGATACAAAATTAATTCCCCACATATAGAGTTTTTCTTTTTCCTAATAAGAATTTTAACTCTACAATTTAAATAATTTTGATGAAAATCAATTTAGAATTTAGGTTTGTAGTTGTATCAAGCTGCTTTATATTATTTAATGACTTCTGTGATAAATTAGGGGTCAAACTACTTAACATGCAAAATCACTAAAACTTCCTACTTGTCTGCAGAAAGAATGGCGAGGAAAGACTTATTAATAAGTATATCATATATGTATTACTAAAAGAATTCATTTATACCTGTGAATGATATTTAAGGAGTACTTAACGCATTCAGTACCATTAGTGTAAAAATTTAGTATGACTTTTTTAACAAGGAACAAACGATGCAAAATAATATACATACAGTTAATAATAATAGTAATAATAATTATAATTATTATAAAAAATCAGAAATATGCTGTTCATCTCACATTATTATACAAGTTATTGCGATTTTTTAAATAATGAATCATAAATGAACAATATTGGACGTTTTCGTGTTTGTGCGATATCACGTTTAATGAAGTAAATCTTGTCATTTTAAAATTATACAAAGGTTTTAATTTTATTTTCTGTATGAATAATAACACTCCACACACAAAAATAAATAAATATTTTATTTCTCATTGATCAACCCCAACCCTAATATCCGCCATCTTACTTGTGAGAGGCTTGTGAGAGCTTACGGGAGAGCGCAGACAGTCGCAAATTTTTATGTCAACAATCACAACTTTACGATCCAATATGGCCGATGGCGTTACATTTGTATCAAAATTACGACTACGATCCGACTTGTGATCTACGATAGCTGCGATTGTTACAATAGTATGCCTCCCTATATCATTCAGCTATCATATAATTTCCCGACTAGCTAGACATTTGAAACATTCAGAATAGCTCAGAACACGGTGACAATGCTTTTTTTTAAATACTTTTAGCCAATTATTTCTCGTCCCCGCTGCCTTCAGTAGCGTTTATCAGATTCAACAGAAAATTTAAAAACGTATATAAAAAGTTCCTTTTTTTCTTGTAATTATTTTATAGATATATAGCTGACAAGAGCATATCTTGAAAATAGTATTTATTTGAGTGAATGAAGAAATTGTTAAAAATATGTATAAATATTAATTTGTTAAATCTATATACACTAAGCGACAAAAAAAAAAAAAAAAGCCGCACTTATATGTTTTCCCTTTCGCCTTCTACAACCGCCAATTTTATCGTTTAAAAAGCAAATTTTCGAACAGATTTTACTATGTTGTCCTCCACATACACTTTAGCTTTGAGTCCAGTGTGAAAAACAAAATGCAATTGTCAGGAAAATTGTAATTTTAGAATTTATTTCAAAAATGGTAAGAATAAGGCAGTTAACGATGCCACAAAAAGTATTAACTTTTGAATGAAAATAAAAAAAATATTTTAATACGTGAGATGGCAAAATAATTAAATGTTAACGAAATATTGGTAAAAAGGTTTTCAGCAAGATATAAAAGTTTTTGGCCGTTTAAAATGGAAATTTGGTTGTAGGTGGCCACACTGCTCATTCAAGCAAGATGACCGTAAGTTAAAAAGCCATTGCTTATAAAATCGGTTTGTATTACATTTAGAACATAAAAGAGCTTCAGAAAAAGTGTTTAGTAGCATAATTTCTTTAACTACAGTACAGCAACTATTAAACAAAGCAGGTTTAAATGACAGAAAATTAGAAAAAATTCCATTCTTGTGAAGAGAAGTAGGAAAAAAAAAACCTGAGATGGCTAAAAAAAATTAAAAAATGATTAGTTAATTATTGGGCTGAACTGGTTCTCTCTGATGCGTCAAGTTTAACTTATTTCGAGCTAAAGAAAACAAGCAGATCTGACAACGAAAATATGACCGACTTAATGAAAATCACACTTTTAAAACAGTGACACATTCTCCGTACATTATGGTACAGAGGTGCATAACTTTTCAAACACTCAGGAAAATTTTTATGCTCAAGGGATCAATTAACTCGAAATAAAACACAATCTGCATAAAAGTGGTGCCTGACCGACTATTTTGGGGGTATCTTGGACATTTCCGTAAACAACATTTGAAGATAATAAGGCACCTTACTACACGGCGTCTGTGGTAAGTTTATTCCCTTCAAACTGTCAAAATTTCTTATACATTCCCATGAAAACCTATAATTTTGTAAGAAATATCTTTTTTCACTTTAAGTTAAATACTACAAATGATGTAGTAGAATTTCTTCTTTACCAGACATGGAAATAGTAAAATCGCGATCCGCTCGAAAACGTTTCGTTTATAAAAAGGCGGGGGAGAGGGGAGAAGATTCGAAATTTGCAGCCTATAACTCTGCCAGAACTAGAAAGAATAATTTGTGATATTTGGCACATTGAAATTTCTGAGATTTATATTAAAACACTGTATAAAACTATGCCATTGCGCATTAATGCAGTAATTCCATATAAAGGTGGAATTAACCCAATGCAAAATACATATTTTTAACAAAAAATTGCTTAGATCTAACAAATAAAGAGTTTTATTTCATATATTAAAATATAACTTGTTTATTTCATATAATAAATCATAATAGAATGCAAAGTGTATGGTTATTGCATTATGTTGAAAAAGAAAGTTTTATGCAGATTTTTAAAAAGTATTTCGTAAAGTGCAATAAAGCGAATTATTAAATCTAAATATACATAGGTATCATTTCATACCTTTGGTATTATGCAAACAAGACAGTTTTATTTGTTTCAAGCATTAATTTTAAAGATATTACAAATAAAAAAGGTATAAGTCATTTTTTCTGCAGTGCGGCTTTTTTTTGTCGCTTAGTGTACATATAAAATCGTTTGTCCTTAATGAGTGAGTAATTCATCATCGCCCAGCCCAAACCCCTGGACCTAGAAGCATGAAATTGGGCTAAAACATTTTTTCTGTGACATAGAGATAGACATATACTAAGAAGCGATTTTTTAAATTTGGCCTCCCAAGGGCGAGGGGACAAAACGTGATTCCGCAAAAACTGTTATAACAGATATCCATAATTTTTTTTAATAAAATATAGTTAATACAAATTTCTGGAATTTTTATAAATTCATTCGAGGAGAGGCGGGAAGGGGGATGAGCTTAGAGGTAAAAAAAAATAGAAATACAGTTAGACTGTTCAAAATTGGTATATAGAGGTTTTTGAGGCCTAAAAATCGAAAGAAGATATTTTCGAACTTGATTATTAAGAGGGTTGGTAGGGACATGAAGCAGCAAAAAAATAGAAATAGAGTTAGACTGCTGAAAATTAGTACATAGTAGTTTTAGGGGCCTACAAATTAAATATTTTTCAAAATGTTAAATTATTAGAAGATGCAGAAAGGGGGGTGGGCAAGGGGGCAAAAATAAAAATAAAATTAGACCGATCAAAATTGGTATATTAGGTTTTTGGGGCCTACAAATCAAATGCATATATTTTCAAAAAGGAAAACTTAAAAAAGAGACCAAAATATAAAAGTATGAGTTAGAAGTGTTGGAGACTGTTATTATTAGTTTTTAATGCCTGATAAATATATTGCGCATATTTTTGAAAGTGTAGAATTATTACGAGGTGTTGGAAGGGGATTGCATTGGGGCAAAAATAGAGGATTTCAGTTAGAACGTAAGAAATTAGTATTATTACCTTTAACAGCCGTAGAAAACAATTGCGGATATTTTTGAAAGTGTAAAATAGTTAGGAATTCCTTAAGAATATCGAATATAAATGTACTCGAGCAGCGCACAATAATTACGAATATATAAATTAGTTTCAATATATATATTCGAACACCAACTGCCGTAGGAAGTGGAGAATTGGTGCGACATTTTTCTCGATCAGAAATTATTTTTTGTTTTTTTCACCTAACAAAAATTAGTGCAATTTTGAGAATTCATTTATTACAGTAATTCATTTAAAAACAGTGACCCGCTAATAGACGTAACATGCTATTATTTTATAAAAAAGAGTACTTACATAACCAATAGTTTAGATTACTAACTCTTCACAGAAAAAATTAAAGTATTTTTTTTATTTATTAAACTAATTAAATTTATTTACAGGGTTAAAAAGTATGAAACATTATTTTGTAACGTATGTTTTCATAAATTTCCCCTTTTAGTATTTTAAATTAATTATATATATTTTTTTTAATTCATTAGAAGATTAATAGGAAAAAAAAATTATAAAACATAGTACACATTATTTCTTTTATAAAATATTTAATAAATTTATTTAATATTAATTAGTATTATTAAAAAAAAAGAGTAATATCCTTTATACGCGAATTTGTTAATTACGGGACTAGACTGATTCCTGAAAAGCTTTCAACTTCTTTCAAACGGGCAATACTGAGGATTCTTTAAAAGGAATATAGTTCATGTATAAACTTGTTTTTCAAGTGGATGATAATTTGAACTCGCCGACTACCTAATGAAATTTGAAGATCTAAAACTGCTAAATAAAATGAGATCAGACGTGGAACTGCTGGTTCGGTAGAAGAGGGATCTGGTGTAGAATGAAGGTTGATTTACAGAGATCGAAAACGCATAATCCATCTTACTGCTGTACTAAATATGTCTGATGCTGAATTTGCTCAAAAATTTTATGGAAATGTTTGGGCTAAAGATTTATACGTGTTCAAAATAATTAATAATGTGCTAAAATGTATATTAAAAAAAAAAAAAAAAAAAGAAAAAAGAAAAAAAGAAACAGCAATAACCAATAAGTACATATAATGGAGGGTAGAGCGTCTTTGTTAAAGTGGAGAAAAGACAATATGAAATTGTAAAATGTTGCATTTTTGTACGAAAAACGTTTTGAGGCTAGACAGACAGAGCAGGTCTTTTAAAGGCAGATATGAATCAGGCATTTTAAAAGTGCATCTATCTTAAAATCTTTAAGTGCATCTATCTATTTTAAAAGTGCATCTCTGGGATGGGGAGCAGTTTCAGTTAAAGGCAGAATGAATTTGGTCATTTTGTGTACTTATTATGAACATCAAGAGAATAGCCACAAATTTAAAACTTAAAATTCTTAGACTTTTGTTAGGAAAAAAAGGGGGTGGGATATGGGACGATTTTTTTTTTTCCAACAAAACTGAGAGTTTTGCTCTACTTCTGGAGGAGCAAAAATGGTTTGACGAAAGAACCTTCTCTATTTTTACCTTTCTTATGACGAAAAAGTTGAAAAATGCTGAACCTAATCATATTAGAAAAGTGCATGCTAGTGGAATGCTATTTCAATTCATTTCAAGGTATTGAGAATATCCTCTATACTCTATGAAATGGTACTGAAATTGAATATTGAAAAAAAAAAAAAAAAATCTATGCCAGATAGAATGTCTGACTGTTTCACTGTAAAAAAAGAGGTTTCACAAAATATTAATTCAAAAAATAACTGAAAAAAAAAAAAGTTGTCTTTATAATTGTGAGCACATTAAAAAGTATTTTTTTTTTTTTTTTTTTTTGACCCTATTTAAATTGTTTGAAACATAAAAACGATAAAACTTTTAAAATATCATCTACTAATGTAAATCAAATTAAAAGAAAATGTACTTCAACTAGTATATAATCCCGTCTAAAATGACGGAATGTGAAATCAATTAAGGTAGTAGATCAATGAATGCTTTGCCAGCTTCGCTGGTCACTATATTTAAAAGGGATTGATGTGCAAGTTGTAACTGACGGGACTAATGTGCAAGTTCCACCGAACGAACAAACTATTTCTTTCAACGAAAATACCTGCTAACCCTGCACGATAGGTCTAATATATCGTATCATATTGTATATCGTATTTATCTTAATATAACTCAATACTTATTTCGCTTCCTTCTTTGACCCGTTTTAATAAGTATTTTTTATATGCATTAGCAAATTTAATCTTAATATATATAAATCTCGTGTCACAATGTTTGTCCTCAATGGACTCCTAAACCACTTAACCGATTATAATAAAATTCGCACACCATGTGCAGTTCGATCCAACTTGAGAGATAGGATAGTTTAAATCTCAAATTATAGTCGCAATTTTAATTTATTGCTAATTATTTGTTATAATTTCAATATTTCATTATTTCAATTTCTAATTATGATTAAATTATTTTGAATACATCATTCGAAAGATATTTTAAAGTTCTTTTAAATTATCGAAAGTTTTCACCAGATTTACACGTTTTGAGGGGTCCTGAATCAGTTTTCTTTTATATCTCAGAAATTAATTTAAAAAAATTTCATAAGTAATACATCATTTGAAAGCTTTGTTGACTTGATACACATTTTAAAGTACTTTTACATTATCGAAAATGGAATTCGAGATTTCACCCGATTTACACGTTTTGAGGTGTCCTGATTAGGTTTTTTTTTTTTTTATCTCAGCTACTAATTAAAATAATTTTATAAGTAATAGATCATTAGAAAGCTTTTTTTGATTTGGAATCGAACAGTGGATTACAGAAATTTCTACCGCCAGATGGCGCTGTAATACATTCAAATTTCAATATTTCAATTTCTAATTATGATTAAATTATTTTTAATGCATCATTCGAAAGATATTTTAAAGTTCTTTTATATTATCGACAGTTTTCACCAGATTTACACGTTTTGAGGTCTCCTGAATTAGTTTTCTTTTGTATCTCAGCTACTAATTAAAATAATTTCGTAAGTAATACATCATTAGAAAGCTTTTCGAACAGTGGAATACAGAAATTTGTACCGCCAGATGGCGCTGTAATATTTTAAAATTTCAATATTTCAATTTCTAATTATGATTAAATTATTTTTAATACAGCATTCGAAAGATATTTTAAAGTTCTTTTAAATTATTGAAAGTTTTCACCAGATTTACACGTTTTGAGGTGCCCTGAATCAGTTTTTTTTTTGTATCTCAATTATTAATTAAAAAAATTCATAAGTAATACATCATTTGAAAGCTTATTTTAGTTTATACACATTTTAAAGTACTTTTGCATTATCGAAAATGGAATTCGAGATTTCACCCGATTTACACGTTTTGAGGTGTCCTGATTAGGTTTTCTTTTGTATCTCATCTACTAATTAAAATAATTTCATGAGTAATACATCATTTGAAAGCTTTGTTGATCTGGAATGGAACAATAGATTACAGAAATTTCTACCGCCAGATGGCGCTGTAATATTTTTAATTTCAATATTTCATATTCTAATTATGATTAAATTATTTTTAATACATCGTTCGAAAGATATTTTAAAGTTCTTTTACATTATCGAAAGTGGAATTCGAGATTTCACCTGATTTACAATTTAAAGTGTCCTGATCAGGTTTTCTTTTGCATCTCAGCTAATTGAGTAAGACCGTTCAAAATTGGTATATGCAAGTTAATTAGGAGGGGCTGGAACGGTGGGGAAGGAATAGGCGCGCAGCGCGCATGGGTTTGGGACCCGGTGCGAGTTTTTACCCGATGATAAAAGATTTTTTTTAAATTTAATTTTCTTAATAAAAGTTTGAGTTGAGAAGGAATATGCGTGTACAGCGCACGTATATCCTCAAACGTGCGCGCACAGCGCGCATGGGTCTGCGCTGCCGAAGGCAGTGGCGTCCCGGTGTGAGTTTTTACCCGATGCTAAATGATATATTTTTTAATTCCTTTTCTTGAGAATGAAAGTTTATTGTTGGCTTTTGGCCCACTTTAAATATATAATTGTACTTGACATCGTTTTTATTTCAAGCCTTTAATATACTTAATCTATTATAAATATAAGTTATTGTCTTTTAAATTCATTAAATCTTTATTAAAGTGTAAAATAATTGCATTACTTACGTTATTAACTTTAATGTGTAATTTTTCCGAAGTACCGCGTTGCAGTTACTTCGGGTTTGTTTACGTCGCCATCTTGGTTTAGTCCGTTGCGGCATGAACCCTTCTCTACTGAACTTTTAGTTTTCACCGTTTGGTGGCGCCTGTCTAAGTTTTGAACGCTCACAATCAATCGTTCAACCACCTATTTTCTGATTGGTTAGTTCTGTGGGCGTTTCATGTTTACGGTGAACCGCACGGATAGTTTTGGCAGACGATAAGTATAAATATGAAGTAATTTAATAGAATATTGCTCTTTCTCTTTTTGTTATGTTTTACTGCTGGTGGTAAAGCCTAATTATTGGCCATGATGTTTTTTCGTTTTCTTAAATTGACTTTTGAAATAGTAATAGGGAATGATAGTGTTTTTTTGAAATAGTAAATAGTTTTTGAAAGGTTATTCTTTTAAGATAGCCTGGTGTTTGTCCAGAAGATGTGGACGTTTATTTTCTCGGCTCTACTGGTTCACCGGAAGATAAATTAAACGGACGTAACATCGTTTCAGAAAAATAGTCAGTTTCTCCCCACATATATTTATACATTAAATTTAAATAGCAGTTCATTTTTCTCTCATATGTTTAAAGTTTTTTCTAGTTGAGCATAAAATCTGTGATATATTAATGATGTTACTTTATTTTTACTTGTTATTAATATTTAATAAACGTTAGTTGTTTTATATAAATATCTTGTCTTTATTGCCTCTCACTGTCAACATGTTTTTCACTACCTTAGTTTCCAGTTGGCTTCCATTGCCATTTGCTATAACATGTATTAGTTTAGTTGCTGTAAGGTAGTAAGATTCCTTATTTAATATTGTGGACTGAACAGCAACAACTTTAAGCTAAAATATATTTTAGGCTTACATTTTTGGTTATGGGCCAGTCCCATATTAAATTTAAAGGTTTCTTAATGCTGTGTTATTGGCTAATATAGTTATGTTGACAGTGAAGAAAGTTTTTTTGGCAATATATAAATTTATTCCAGTAATAATTAAAACTTGAATTTGTTAAGTAAAAGTTAATATAATAAAGAAAAATAAATTTAAATATAGCAGTAAAATTAAAAGTTTAAAGTAGAGAAAAATGTTTTTTTTTAAGTTTTTTTGGCACCCTCATTGATTAATGAGTGGGGGGGGCCATAAATTGAGTTTTTCTCTATATGAGATTAAGTTTTTTAATAAAATTTTTTGAGTCTTAAATAGACTTTAGTTATGGCTGCTAATGTATTTAGTGTGGAGAGACTGACTGCTACAAATTATGGAAACTGGTCAGCCGATGTCATGTATGTTCTGATGGAGCGTGGATGCTGGGGCATTGTTGATGGTAGTGAAAAGGCACCAGTCGTCGATGTGGAGAAAGGAATTACTTATCGAGACCTCCGTGATTTTAATCAGCGAGCAAGTGCTGCCATCTCGACCATATACCACAACATGTCGCCAGAGTACCGAGAAGTTATTGAAGGACTGACTGATGCAAAGGAGGCTTGGCAGAGACTGAAAACTTTCTTTGAACCGGATAACCGGAGTCGTCACATGCAGCTGGTAACAGAGTTGTTTTCCTGTAAGATTCTTCCGAATGAAAGCATCAGCTTGTTTTCAGCAAGGTTAATGAGGATCCAAGAGCAATTAAATGGAATTAAAAGTCCAGTTAAAGAAGTATATGTGTCTTTTCAGCTGCTGCGATACCTCCCGGCACAGTATGATGGGATTGTACAGAGCATCTTGCGCTGGAGTGATGAGAAGTTTGTATATAAAGATATCCTTGTAGAACTTATTGCTGAAGAGTCTCGTTTACAATTACGTGAGCAAGACAAGCAGCATGAATATGAAGTTGCTGCTCATAGCACACATTATCAACATAAACCTAGAAAGCAAGTAGTCTGTTACAGATGTAAGCAGCGTGGTCATATTCGTCCTCAGTGTCTAGAGTTGTCGCCTGCGTATGCCCTAAAGGAGTCCTCAACTAGTAATCCTAATCCTGCTCAAAGAACTTTGACGTCTACAAGAAGCTCCAGACCACGGACTTTGACTCCCACTAGAGGTTCTAGTCAGAGAGCATCATCAGCTTCGTCAAGAGGTTCCAGTCCAGGTGCCAATAACAGAAATCAAAGGACTCGGTTTTCTAGAAATAATGTTAATAAGAAGAGTTTGTGTAAACCTAATATAGCTGGTACAGGTAAAAATGCTTTTTATATTCAAGCTTGTATGAGTGATGTAAGCGAAGTGTCGAACACTTGGGTCTTCGACACGGCTGCTTCTCATCATTTCAGTGGTAATAAGGAAATTTTTGAAAAATTTACCCCTTTTTCTGATAAAATGTCAGTTGCTATAAAAGATCAGTTTTTTCCCATTGAAGGGAAGGGTCTTCTTAAGCTCAGATTTGGTCGTGATTTTTATTTTGCCGACGTTATGTATTCACCTTCTTTGAAACATAACCTTATTTCTGGTCCAAGGTTAGATAGAAAGGGTATAAAGTTTGAAGGTGGCGGAGGTGAAATAAGGGTCAAGCAAAATTCTAAAATTATTTTTCGTGCTAAATTAAGGGATGGCGTTTATGTTTTAAATCCTACAATGCCTAAAAAGAAAAAATCCAATGCTGGTGCATTAATTACTCAGAAAGTTGATGAATGTTTAATGCATCGTAGACTGGCACATGTAAGTCCAGCTGCAATTGAAGATACAATTCGTAAAAATGGCGTTGTAGGGTTGTCAGGGTTTAAAAAGTTTAAATTAAATTGTGAAGTTTGTAACTTAAATAAGCAAAGACGTGTCTCTTTTAAAGCTACTAATTTTATAAGATCTAAAAATCCTAATGATTTGATCTATATGGACGTCTGGGGTCCTACAAGAGATGTAGGCAGAAACGGGGAAAAATTCTTTTTGTCAATAATTGATGACTTCTCTAGGAAAACATCAGTCTTTCCTATACGTGAGAAGACTGAGGTGTTCAGGATTTTTGAGAACTATGTAGCACGTGCTGAACGTTTTACTGAGTGCAGAGTGAAAAACATTCAGACCGACAACGGTAGCGAATTTGTAAATGATAATTTTAATCGCTTTTGCACAGAGAGAGGTATAAAGCATGAAGTTACGAATACGTACTCTCCTGAGCAAAATGGTGTTGCTGAGAGGTTTAATGAAACCGCTTTGAATGGTACCCGTTGTCTGCTTGCTGATAGTAATCTTGGTAAGGAATTTTGGCCAGACGCACTTTTAACGTTTACATATGTTTGGAATAGAATTTGTCATAAGGGTCAAAGTAAAACACCTTTCGAGTTATATGGTGGTTACAAGCCATCCATAAACCATTTAAAACCTTTTGGTTCCATAGCCTATGTTGGAGTCCCTCGTCAGTTAAGATCTAAACTTGATCCTAAAGCCCAAAAAGGCATAATGATAGGTTATGCGTTTCGTACAAAAGGGTACAGGATTTTCTTTCCAGATACTGGTAAAATTGTAGAAACAATAAACGTTAACTTTAAAGAAGAACCACTTGATGGACCAACACGCAGTGGAGCAGTGCTGGGTTACGAATCGGAGTCTAGTGGTCACGTCAGTGATACGAGTGTAGAGTCGACACATGATATTTATGTTTCCTCCCCGTATTTCGCAGATGATGACTCAGATGATGATTTACGTTTAATCCACGAAGCCCGTGCTAGGAAAGCCAGTGGTTCAACTCAAACTTCCCAACTAAGATCTGTGAAATGGGAACGTAGAACTAAAACCAGAGCTGATGACTCGCGTACGGACGTATATTACTATGAAATGGGCTCAAAAACTAGACTGAGATCTTTAAACGATGTGGAAACATACTGTAAGACTAATAACATAAACTTTGACCCGACACTTTTTGATTTTTCAGGCAAAAATAAGTATCAGGGAATTGTATCAGATCAAACACACGCGGCTTCTACAAGCTTAGCGACATCATCTGAATGACTAGACATTCAAATCCCAAAGACTTATAATCAAGTTTTAAAATCCCCACAAAAGGACTTATGGCTAAACGCAATGAACGAGGAGATGAGTGTCATTGAACAACGTAAAGTGTGGAGTTTGTGCCCACTTCCTTCAAATCACACACCTGTTGGCTGTAGGTGGGTTTTTGCTTTAAAACGTGACGATAAAGGAGAAATCATAAGATATAAAGCCCGCCTTGTTGCGCAAGGCTTTAAACAAGTCAAAGGCATTTCGTATGACGAGACCTTCAGTCCGGTCATAAATTTTGGCCTTATTAAATTTTTCTTTTCCATCCTTGTAGTAAGCAAAAACTGGTCCCACTGCCAATGTGACGTTAAGGGCGCATATTTATATGCCCCTTTATCAAATGAAGTTTATATGACACAGCCTCCGGGTTTTGTTCAAGAGGGTAAAGAAAGTTTAGTATGCAAGTTGAATAAAGCTTTGTACGGCCTCCATCAAAGTGGCCGTGAGTGGTTTTTTGAAATACATGGGGTATTAATAACTTTGGGATTTGTTAAACTAGAATGGTGTAATTGTGCATACACGTATAAGAAAACCCTAGTGCTTTTATTGTATGTTGATGATATGGTCTTGTTTGGTGTTGACAAATCAACCATTAGTGAAGCAATTAAATTATTAGAAAGGCATTTCGATTTAAAAGTTTTGGGTAGAACCCGTAGACTGTTAGGGGTTGAGTTCGAGGAAGGTGAAAATGAAATAACTATCGGCCAACAGCTTTACATTAGTGAAGTTTGTAAACGCTTTGAGGGGTATCATTTTCCCATTTCTTCTCTCCCTATCAGTAAGGGAACTGTTTATTCTAAAACCCAGTGTCCTCAGACTGAGGAAGAAATTCTTGAAATGTCAACCTATCCATACCGTAGTTTAGTAGGTTGTTTGTCTTTTCTAGCCGGTCGAACAAGACCTGATATAAGTTATGCCATCAACTTGTTTAGTCAGTATCAGAGTAATCCTGGTAAAGCACACTGGGAAGGGTTATTAAAGTTGTTAGGGTATGTGCAATTTACACATGAATATAAACTAAAATTAAAATGCAATGTTTCACAAATTTTTTCTTTTACTGATGCAGATTTTGCAACCAATAAAGATGATAGAACATCTATGGGGGGTCAAATAATTTTTATAGACAAGGCACCAATAGCTTGGAGGTCATTTAAAGAGCGGTGTGTTTCACTTTCCACCATGGAGTCAGAATTTGTGGCATTAACTGAGACAACTAAAGAAACCCTGTGGTTTGATAGAGTTTTAGATGAATGTCATAATAGGGGGATTTTACTTGAAGTTAAACTTAAACCAGTAATATATGTTGATAATATGGCTTGTATCAATTTTGTAAAATCACCAATTGAAAACCATAGGACCAAGCACATTGATGTGAAACTTTTTTTTATTAGGGATTTAATTAATAAAGATGTTTTCAATATAGAATATATAAAAAGTAAATTGAATCTTGCAGACCCTTTCACGAAGCCACAGACCAAATATGACCTTAAGCAATTTTGTGATAAAATTTTTGTGACAAATTAAGTTTTTTTGCATTGGTTAAAATTAGTATTACTACCAGTATGTTATATGTGTTTTTGTTAAGTTTTAATTGAATTTTGTTTCCAATATATATATTGGGAAAAAGTAGTTTTCCTTGCCTATTAGGTATAAGTAAATATAAGAAAGGAAAAGAAATAAGTTTTCAGAGTTCATCCTGCAAATATAATTATACACTAATTTAAATAGATTTAAATGTTTTTGCAAATATAATTATATGCTAATTTAAATGGATTTAAATGTTTTTGCAAATATAATTATACACTAATTTAAATAGATTTAAGTGTTTTTGCAAATATAATTATACGCTAATTTAAATGGATTTAAATGTTTTTGCAAATATAATTATACGCTAATTTAAATGTTTTTGCAAATATAATTATACGCTAATTTGAATAGATTTAAATGTCTTTGCAAGTATAGTTATACACAATGTAATTGCATGGTATTTATACATTTATATTTCTAAAAGTTCTTGTGATATTTTTATATAATGTTGGAATTAGTGATTATACATACTTACATACTTTATAATCTATGATTATACTTAGTGCAATAATATCAGTGCTTATATGTATATCTAAAATTTTCCTGTGATATTTTCTTTACATAAATTTTCAATTATAAATTGTTAATGGCAAATGTGTTTATGCAGTAATTAAATTATCCATTGCAAGTATCTGTGTAGTCTATCATTGCATGGGTGCCCATGCCAATTTATCATACATGCATGTTAATACATTTATGAAGTCATTGAATGTTGTGTTAAATGTTTTTCATACATAATCTCATTCTACTCATCTTTTCAAACATCATTTATGTTTCATATTCAAAATTTAAAATTGATAACTTTGGGGGTGATTAAAATTTTTCATATTTGATATTCATATTTTTCATTGATAATTTCATTGTCATAATTTCATATTTTTCATGATGTTTGTCTGAAATTGTTGATACTTGCGGTGCATAATTAGTAATATATTAAGAAACAAAAATACTCTTTTTCAGATCCTGTGAATATGAACTTTTCCTAGAAATTAATGAACTTTTTGAACTTTATCCTGAATTGAAATGTATTAGATGGGCAGGCTTTCTTGCATTGAAAGATGTGTTCTTTTTCCTTGTGTGTTATATATTTGAAATTAACCTATTAATTATTATGTATTATCTGGTGAGCCAGTAGTAGTTTAGTTTTTTTTTATGTCAAGTGGGGGGGCACATGTTGGCTTTTGGCCCACTTTAAATATATAATTGTACTTGACATCGTTTTTATTTCAAGCCTTTAATATACTTAATCTATTATAAATATAAGTTATTGTCTTTTAAATTCATTAAATCTTTATTAAAGTGTAAAATAATTGCATTACTTACGTTATTAACTTTAATGTGTAATTTTTCCGAAGTACCGCGTTGCAGTTACTTCGGGTTTGTTTACGTCGCCATCTTGGTTTAGTCCGTTGCGGCATGAACCCTTCGCTACTGAACTTTTAGTTTTCACCGTTTGGTGGCGCCTGTCTAAGTTTTGAACGCTCACAATCAATCGTTCAACCACCTATTTTCTGATTGGTTAGTTCTGTGGGCGTTTCATGTTTACGGTGAACCGCACGGATAGTTTTGGCAGACGATAAGTATAAATATGAAGTAATTTAATAGAATATTGCTCTTTCTCTTTTTGTTATGTTTTACTGCTGGTGGTAAAGCCTAATTATTGGCCATGATGTTTTTTCGTTTTCTTAAATTGACTTTTGAAATAGTAATATGGAATGATAGTGTTTTTTTGAAATAGTAAATAGTTTTTGAAAGGTTATTCTTTTAAGATAGCCTGGTGTTTGTCCAGAAGATGTGGACGTTTATTTTCTCGGCTCTACTGGTTCACCGGAAGATAAATTAAACGGACGTAACATCGTTTCAGAAAAATAGTCAGTTTCTCTCCACATATATTTATACATTAAATTTAAATAGCAGTTCATTTTTCTCTCATATGTTTAAAGTTTTTTCTAGTTGAGCATAAAATCTGTGATATATTAATGATGTTACTTTATTTTTACTTGTTATTAATATTTAATAAACGTTAGTTGTTTTATATAAATATCTTGTCTTTATTGCCTCTCACTGTCAACATGTTTTTCACTACCTTAGTTTCCAGTTGGCTTCCATTGCCATTTGCTATAACATGTATTAGTTTAGTTGCTGTAAGGTAGTAAGATTCCTTATTTAATATTGTGGACTGAACAGCAACAACTTTAAGCTAAAATATATTTTAGGCTTACATTTATGAGTAATAACATGGAATTTTGAGAAGTCATAAGGATGGTGAAGGAATACTTGCGCGCAGTGCACGGGTCTACGCTGCCGAAGGCAGTGGGGACCCGGTGCGACATTTTTCCTGATCAGATTTTTTTTTTCTTTTTTTATCACATGATAAAAATTAATGCAATTTTGAGAATTCATTAATTATTGTGATTCATTTAAAAATAGTGACCAGCGAAGCGGGCGTAGCCTGCTAGTTTTTTATAATTTTTCATTTTTCGCGTGAAAGCATTATTTCATCTTATGGCTCCCCCCCCCCCCCCAAATAAATAAATAAATAAATGGTAAATTTTTTTGGCAACAATCATAAAATTAACTGTTCAATTTTGAAGTTATTTTCTTATTTTAATTAATTTTTAAAAATCTTTTCAAAACTTCGTTACAAATAAGGTACCAAATGAAAGGGGCAAATTTTCCGAATCCGTCGGATTAAACATCTTATCGATCGGAGAATTAGATTTTTTAAAATTAACTAAAGTATGAAAATTGGATCAAAATTAACCAAAGTATGAAAATTGGATGGCAACTTGCTATACAGATGAGTACGAACCGGAATCGAGACACAAGGCTTTTATTATATACGATAATAGTTTTCAGTGTCCAGTAGAAAAACTTGTGTCTTTATAATTATGAGGACTAACATAGACGACACAATGCATTTTAAACAAATTTCATAATTTAAAGTTTGATGACGGGAATATAGAGCTGCATTGTATTTTAGTACAGAATATTCTAGAAAAAAAAATCTAAAAATGTACAGTACAAGTCCTTATTATTATTTAGCTGACTTTTCAAATTCGCATTGATTTTCAACCAGTAATTCATATATTCTACCAATAATTTAAACATAATGCTACATCATACATTCATTTTCTTTTAAGTAGGTTGGCTAGGTTGGGCCCAATTGATTTTCTAAAAATCCCATTTGAAAAAAAAAATCAATTTTGGCCACTAGTTTGTTTTTCAATTTTATCAGACTTTCTCTGATAAAATAAGCAAAATATTAAAAAATTGAAACTCAATTTTTTTTTCATTTATTTTTTAACAAAACTGTTTACATAGAGAATCAGTTTTATTTTGAGTTATAATTTTTATAAATAGAAGATTTAGCATTAAATTCAGATGCTTATTAAATAGTGCTACGATCAAAAACTAGGTGGTATAAATCTGTACTGATAAGTATAAAGGATTTAAGTCCATATTCTTGATTTTTCAGGAGACGAAAAATAAAGTTTAACTAGCTAAAAACACATCAGAAGAATTGATTAGGAAAAAGGTATTTCGTTGATTTATACCCTTTATACCATTCAGTGGTTGTCAACCTTCATTTAATAACGGGAAAAATTGAATTAAATATTTTATACCATACATGAATGGTAAATTTCTGAATTGGTCCTTTTTTTACCAATGGATTTTCTCAAAGACTAACGGACATAGAATTAAATCCTTTATACCAATCGATAGAGAATTTTTTTCTGAGTCTGACTGTGTACTTAACTCAAAATCGACATTTTTGGACTTAAATCCTTTATACTTATCAGTACAGAAATAATATATAAGGCAAAGCTAGGAGAGATTGTGCATATAGGGGATCGGAGGAAAAGAGTAGAGAGGGCGAATTGAAATTTTAGGTGGTTGTACAACACCAATAGTGAAGTGCCGACTTCAATTTGCATATTAATTGTTTCAAGAGTTTACGATAAAACGTGGTTATTTTGTTTCGTTCTCAAAAATAAATGCTTGAATTTTCATAACCTTGGTAGTATTACAGAATATTTTTACATTAAACAATTTCTTATAACCTACTGACTTATACTAACGGTACAAGTACTGCGATTTCCTCTAAAGATGAGTAATTATTTAATAAAAAAACTGTGCAATCTCCCCTATCAAAATGGGAGAGTTTGTGCTTTTGCTGTTTAGGAGAGATTGCACAGTTAAAATTCTATACTAACAGAGATTTCGCAGCTTATTGGTGATAACAAGACAATGATGAGGAGTTTGTTCAATCCTGGGGCTATACCAAAACCTCTCTTCCATAAGCCATTGGACTAGTTCAAACCATTCGAGACGGCACACCACCTTTATGGATATTATCAACAGTATCTGAAACTGAATATTATTCAGGAGTGGCTTAATCAACAAAAGCCACACCTCTCATGGGATTTACCTCTAGAATGCTGTTAGCCTATGAGAAATTTATCGCAAATGTTTTAAATGATATTGCATATCTGTTTAGTTTTGCAATACTCAGATATGATGCTCAAGTTTTGTGTAGCTGTCGGCTGTTTAAACTGAACAGATAAAACTAAATGCAGGTAAAAAATATCAGCCTACTCAATTTTCTTTTTAAGGAATGTAATCGTCTAAATTTCGATAAAATAAACATAAAGGATTTTATAGTGTAAAGGATTTTAAAACGTAAAGCATTTTTTGGGGGAAGATTTTGAGAAAGAAGCCCTTAATAAATAGTAAATGGTGGGCGTATTTTGACCTGAAATGCTTCTTCGAGACGGATACACCGTCTCGAACACGTCTCGATGGATACACCGTTCACTTTTGGCAGGTGGTTGGACAATAACTTCACATGTACAATAATATGTGTAATGATTGTGGACAACGAGGGATTCGGTCAGCAAACAAGAAACCATCCTAGCTGAAAAGTTAATGTACTACTTTTAAGTTAAATATGTTAATTAGTAACTTAATATTATTTTCAGGTCTTGTTCTCTATCTAATTTTGTTCTTTTTTCTGTTTCTTTAATATTTTTTTCTTTAAATAAATTTTTGTAATTCTTTTTAAATTTCTTTTATTTTTCTGATTTCTATTAATTATTCAATTGAAATATCAACTCCCAATGAAAAAATATTTGTTTACAAATACCTTACAACTGTTAAGTAAATTATTAAGTGAATTATTATTATTGATTATGTAATTGTAGTTATAATTAAGCGCAGTCTCTCCTACCAATATGCGCTATCACTCCTATCCTGTAAGGAGAGATTGCGCAAAGTAGCTCTCTTGGTTTTTATACTATTGTTATTTTAAATGATATCAGAGCAACAAAATAGCAGTGGAAATGCACAGAAGAAGGATCAATTCAAAGTTATTCACCAAAGGTTTTGCAAAAAAATAATATTTGGATTTTTTATATCAGTTTGTTGAATTGTGCGTAAATTCTCTTATGCTCTACCTTATGCTCTATTCTCTATCATATATTTTCTCTCATAAATATTTACTACAGGGAATACTATATTCAAGATTACAGCAATAAACTCTGCTGATAGCCACTTTCAAGCCAGAGACTAAAATGCCCCCAAATTTATTTTATAGTGATTTGCTGCATAATAATAAATATATCTTATGCAATAATTCCCATAATGCTTATTTACGTGAAATTTCACCCTATTCAACTATATTAAGAATATTTTAAATTATCTCATAATTCTCATTTATGTGAAATATCGCCATATTCAGCTATATTTTGAAAATTAAAAATTTTATATTAATTTACATCATTTGCAAATTAGAACATTGAAATCAGGTTTCTGTGGCCAGTATGATATGAAATATTATTTTGAAATTGATCTAAATTTTTAACTACCAATCATCTTTAAGATATAGTCTACACAAATTAACAAGGAAATGACTAACTTAAACACTGACACCACTTTTTTTTTTTTTTTTTTTTTTTTTTAAAGGATTCCTGATGCGTCAAAATTTGTAAAAATGTCAGAAAAATGAGGTTAAAATTTTTCATGAATGCCAAAGTTTCCCATACCTATAGTACAATGGGAAACTAGAAATGATTTTTTTTAAATGTAAATACATAAATTGCTGATTTAAAATTGGTCAAGAACTAATTTGAAATTTTTGTATCAAGAGTCAAAAGTTGTTTTACTTTAATATAAGTTATATTATATAATTTATTTCGAGACTTGTAGGTTGCATATCCGTAAATCATCAACTGTTCATCGGATTTCAGGAATTTTCAATAAATTTTCATTTAAGGACTTTCTTTTTCCCTTCAACTTTTCGGCAATCATTAAGATAGTAAGTACAAAACTTTGCATAACACCATGAAATGCATTAAACTCGTTTATTTAAAGGTTTGGACTTATCACTTTAAAACGCTAGTTCTGTAATGCTTTCTTATTATAATTGTCATGATAACTGTATAATGCAAATTTAGAAATATCTTTTGTAATTAATGCGGGTTTTTTTAATTATAAAACTTTAGTACATGTATTTTATTGGTTTTACAATCGTAAAATAAATAAATAAAAACAATGCAATTAATTGTGCCTTGTCCTTTTTTTCTTCATGCTGCTTAAGAATTTTTAAAATACGGTGACAATTAGCCCTGAATAAAGGAATTGTAAAACATGAAACTGAAATAAATTTAAAGACCAACTATTCTTGAATTTCCTTTTTTCATGCTTTTGTTTGCTTTTTCAGAAAAACTTGTGATTTATTGTAGAATACTTTTGTATTAACTGCATGTCATGATTTTTGATTAACAAAGATCATCATATAAGAATAACATATGCTGTGATGTGATAGTTAAAACATAAAAGACAAAAATAAAATATTTTTTTCAATATCTTCTAAAAGTTAAATTCATACAAAAAATACGTAAACATATAGTCAGAAGAAAATTTTCATTTTCAAACTTCATACGGATATTCTCATTTATTGCTTACGAAAAAAAAAAAAAAAAAAACCCGGAAGAAATATTTATATATATATTTTCCATGAAAACCCCCAAATTTTCTTTAAAAAAAAAAAAAAAAAAAAAAATCCACATTTTTCTTATCATTTTTTTTTTTTTTTTCGGGTTTTAGTAGAAAAAACCCGAAACTCAGGTTTCTACAAACACTGGTTTTCCCCCTGTGGAAAGAAATTGTAAATTAGTCTAGCCATTAATAAAAATTCTAATGAAATGAAAAGTTTAACGCTGTATATTTTCTAAAAGCACTTGGATTTCAGTAATTTTTTTTAAAAGAATTTCAAGATTTAAAATATCACTTTTTTATTTATTTATTTATTTTTAATTAACATTTGTTTTTCCTTTTCAGAAGACAAAATAAACCGTACTGCAAATCAGTCAATTGGATAAAGGTTTGCGATTTATTTATTTATTTTTTATTCAAAATTAACAGCTTACATTAAAAGCACAGTAATTATTTTACAAAAGTAGACAAATATTCATTTTATGTTACAAAAAATATATTTTATTGATTAATAAAAAAAATTGTATTTGCATTATTTTTTTCTTTTTAAATCTTACTAAATATAAGAACACTTATGATAATATTTCATTTTTTATATCCGAAATTATCAGTTTATATCAAAAAGTAAATATTTTAGAAATATATAGACAATCTGATGTATTTTTTGAGACACAATCTAATGAAAACATTAAAAGAAATAAAAAATATCATAAAGCACTTGATATATATCTGATATCGAAACACAACCTTCGTTTAAGATTTAAGACTCACTTCTTTCAATTTACTTGACATGTAACTCACAGCTTTGATAGTTAACTCATTGGCTTGAATGGGATATTGCTTCAAGAAAGTCTGCCACTTGACACTGGGGATAATTTCTTCTATTTCTCTGCAGAATAAATCTGTGGCATCTTGGAGCAGCTCTTTTTCATCATGCGTGAGTGCCAAGATAGTGAAATCACAAAAAGTGTCTGCACGCATCTCTTTCTTCATAAAGCACACACACTCTTCTTTCAGCTGATCTTCCTGATATTTGTCTGCCAATTTATATAAAGGAATGGCGTTTTTAACAGACAGGTTATCTACTTTTCCTGTATAAATGAAGTGGATGAAAGAACGGTAGTCTTCTGGTTCACAGTCCTTGATGGTTATGATGCCGGTAGACTTTTCATGCATCTGTGTATTCAACATCGATTTGAAATAAGGGTTTCGGGAAGCTAATATGATTCTGTGCAGATGTAGTTCGTCCTCTTTCACTCGAACTGTTACGTCACTATACTCTTGTGAGTCAAATATGCTGCCCAAGTCGTTTGTCAGCTTTTCATTTGCTAGAAAACAAATAAATAAAAATAAACAATTCCTTAGTTTTAAGAAAATATTCTTTTTTAGAAGATATTGAAAAATAAAGGGAAGAAATATACAGTACATATTTTTAATAGAAGATTATGATAAGATTGCAGATTGAGAAGCTAATGTGGATTTCAATAATTGTTCATTAAAAAATTTAAAATATTACGAATTATAAGAACAATGAAAAATGTAATCACTCTTGCAATAACTTCAGCATTATTTAATCTAACATAACCTATGTTTTAAAATACAACATAACATACAATAAAAATTATACTTAATATTAATGCTCTGAAACAATTCCGATTGACTTATTTGTCAAAAATAGTCATGATTTGACATATATTGCTTCAAAAATTTGTTTCAGTGAATTAATTGTTGAAGGTACCTAAATAATATCAAAATTTCAATGATTTATGTTGATTTAAATTTAATTAAATACAAATTTGGAATAATGAATTTGGACCTTTCAGGTAGTATTTGCGTTTGAGTTATAATGATAACAGGCAAACAAACAAGCACACAAAACTAGCCTTTAAAAATCTTATTTTTAGATTCAGTGGACCTCAAAACTTTAAATGTGGATAAAACCCAATTTAAAAATTTGACTCTAAAACGAAACCATTTTTACTATTATTGAGTAAGAGAAACTATATTAAAGGAAAAAAAAAAAAAAAGCTAGAACGACTTTCTGTAATAATAAGTTTGATGCATGAAATGCGCCATATGTTTTAACAGAGTACTTGTAAAACGACGACATCAATGTGGAGATGGCTACCCTTTTAAACTCTCCATACTTGGTGTATAATCAATTAATAAATCAGAGAGTCAATTAAAAAACATAACAGAAACCTTAAGTTGAAACTCTCAGTTGAGAGGAGAAATGGGACTAATTTTTTAATGATTTATGCAATAGGAATATCCTCCCTTCCTCACGTAAATATACACTCATGCCCATAAATTAAGGATAATTCAGATTCACACTGAAATCAAACTTTAATGCAAAAATTTCACCTGTAGAAATACCACACACATCTTTAAGAATAATATGCAAATTATAGGAAGCCATCAGATGACGCCGATATGATGTTACAGTGACCAAAGTGTAAGAAGGGGATAGATAAGTAATGGGAGCAAAGAAGAGAAATTCTTCACAAGCGTTCTGTGTGACGCTCAGTGCCACAACCGAATGGTTATGACACAGAGGACGCATGCAGATAATTTTTTACGTGGTAGAATTATCGGCTGACTAGAATGTGGGCGTACTCAGATAGAAGTATCGGGGGAACTTAGAATCGCCCAAAATGTCATATCTAGGCTTTGGCAACGATTCCAATACGATGGAAATGCCAGTCGACGTTACAGTACTGGTTGGCCCCGAGTTACAATGGCGAATGAGCACAGGTATTTGGCAGTAACTGCCAAAATAAGCAGATAAATCTCAGAATCAGACCTGTCTCGTCTGCAGTCTGCAGCCACGAGTGCCACAGTTTCAAAACAAACCGTGTATAGACGTTTGGGAGATATTGGTCTATATGCTCGAAGGCATGTCAGATGTGTTCCACTCACGGCAATACACTGTGCCAGCGGTTAATTTGGAGTAGAGAACATGCAATGTGGACAGCGGCACAGTGAGCTTGTGTGCTGTTTTCCGATGAGTCCAGGTTTAGCTTTCAGTGCGATTCACGGCAGACTTTCATATGTAGAACGTCAAGTATCCGTTACCACCAAAACAACATCATTGAACGACATCGTTACGGGCAGGAGTGCCCGTTGGGGGGGGATCATATTGGGCACCAGAACAGATTTGCATGTTCAAATCGGAATAATGATAGGCCTAATTTATCGGGACATCATTCGGGGACAACATGTACATTTGTTTAGGGGTGCCATGAGCCCAGAATTTGTGTTTATGGATGGCAATGCACGTCCTCATCGTGCAGACGTTGTACACGGGTGCCTACAATCTGAAACTATCACGCACATGGAATGGCCAGCATTCTCATCTGACTAGAATCCGATAGAGCATGTGTAGGACATGCACTTCCGACGAATTGTAGTCCGTCAACCACCTCCTACATGTGTACGGGAACTTCGGAGAGCATTGCTTACTGAGTTGAGTAATCTTCCCCAAGATCAGATCAATAATTTAAAACTCGGCATTCCTAGGCGTTTTAAGGACTGTATTTCATCATGTGAGAGACATACAATGTATTAACCATCATACCAACCATGTAATGTCAAGTTTTTGTAAGGGAGATATTTTTTGTAATTGCTTCAGGGAGCAAAAATCGTAGTTTTTATAAATAGTATCCTACATAAACCACCTTTTTTTGTTCTTAATCTTTTGTTTAATAAATGGACTTTATTAATAAGTCATGTTTGTTTTGCTTCTGAACCTTTATTTGCCTCAGCTAGCATTATATTTAATTTATGGACATGAGTGTAAATGACTAGCAGGCTTTGCCCGCTTCGCTGGACATTAAACTTAAATGAGTTGTCAAAACCCCATATCTTTATTAATAACCTAAGTTCTCGCTGTGACTGGTAGAGGTTTTTCTCGGTCGCACCGTGAGGAGTCTGCGTCCTCACTGCCTTCGGCAGCAACTTACCCACTTCTTACTTCCCCTTCCTCAGCGGGTGAGTTCGAAGTTTTGCAAAATCCCACTAATGTACATAATGCGTACACTTAATCAGTAGCCACATACCAAAATTCGCCATTCTAAGATAATTCAAAGCGAATTCAAACGGAAAAACATGTTTTTTACACATGTTTATTGCCCTCCGATTCCGAGAAGGGGGGGGGGGTCGAATTTCGTGAAATCCAGTTACAATAAGTGCCGGATGCATACAAACAATTCACGCACCAAATTTCGTGACCACAGAAGTCTTTAATAGAAAATATTATAAATAAATAAATACAAAAAGCACAGCTTTAGTATGGGACCCCTTGGTGACATTTAATATTTTAAGCCATTTTTGCGATGAACTGAATTGGCTATCTCAATTGTGCAATTAAAGATCTTGGCGAGAAACGTCCGAGCTACTTCCGTGCCGAATTTCAAATTTTGCCAAAGGGATCCGATACTAAAGCTGTTCCATACACAAAATAAATGAATAAATAAAATAATAAAATAAAATAAAAACTCTTTTCTGATATTTACAAAATAAAAATAAAAAATCTTAATAAAATCCAAATTATAAACATTTACAACTAAGGGGAGAACATAAAAGAAGCTCATAAGGTACATAATAACAACAAAAAATTTTGTTTACTGCAGGGAAGAAAAGTACTGCTTAATTAAACAAAAATATCCAACTAATGCCAAATATATTTATGAAAATATTTATCCACATACAAATTCCTAATTTAAACAAAAAAAAAAAAAAAAAAAAAAAAAAAAAAAAATCACCAACTTTTGTAGGTATTTTTCTCTCTAATTTTTATTATTATTCACGTGAAATTAAAAATACTTCATTTCATTTCTGGAAAATAAAAATATATATATATGCGTATATATAAATATAAAACCTTCTACCGAATCTGGGTTGAAAACGGGAAAGGGATAAAATAAATTAGAAACATCAGACCTATATTTATAAATTTGATACCAAATGAAAGGAGCGATTTTTCTGAATCCAAGGGTGCAAACAGTTTTGCGATGCGGCGATTAGATTTTTAAAAAATAACTAAAGTATGAAATTTAAGTGGCAACGGAAAAACGGAGAAAGGGAAAAATAAATTAGAAATATCAGACCTATCGTTACAAATTCAGTAACAAATGAAAGGGGTGATTTTTCTGAATCCTGGGGTGTAAACAGTTTTTCGATACGACAATTAGATTTTTTAAAATTAACTAAAGTATGGAATTTAGATAGCAACACTTCATTTCAATCTTTTCATAATTTATAGTGCGAATCACGCGAATGAAAAAGTCTTTAACTTAAAAATTTATTTTTATATTTTATTTTTCCATACGAAGCGTTTTAGTGAAAAAATATTTATGGCGCATGCGCAAGCGTTTTTTACCCACAATTTAAACACTAATCATAATTTTGAAAATTTCTATAGGTATAATTTTAAGTTGGGTTAAGACCTCACCTAAGTTTCTGCCAAGCGCCGTTGAATTCCGTCCAGCCGTTCTCGAATGATGCCCGGACAAATGTGTTTTAGTTTTTTACCCCCCAGGGGGGAACGGGGAGGAATTTCTGAAAAGTTGATAAGTTCTGAAAAGTTGGGTGAAAACCTAAATTTCTGCCAAGCGCCGTTGAATTCCGTCCAGCCGTTCTCAAGTGATGCCCGGACAAAAAAAGCGACATACAGACACGATGACAGACACACACACACACACATGCAAAATTTTCTGAAGTCATTTTCGGCTTTCTTGGTGTGTGAAACGTGAAAATATCGCAAAATTTTTCGATTCCGACAAATTTACAGACAAAAGTCTGATTTTATTAATATAGATAGGTACTCTCAATAGTTTAATAAAAGTCAATGACCTGATAATTTTACTATAAAACAATAATTTAAACATACGATGCAACTGACGATAAGATGACTACAGCCACCAGACTAAATCAGCGCTCTAGCTGAACCACATCACAACCAACTATGCTACATCCCTCTCCCCCCCCCCCCACACACACACACCACCTATTGTATTCAGTTCAAAAATTTTATATTGAGTTTTCAACTGATTTTAAGTTCTCTTTAGACTGAAAAAGATATTTTTAGCAATTGGACGATCACAACATACTAATTACCTTTGGCATAGTAATTAAAAGGAAGAGCTTAAAAAAATAATTTCATTTTAGAATGGCATTCAGTTTTTGAAAAAAAAAAGAAAAGGAATTTTGATTTTTAAAGCAAATTCAAAAAATGCTAGAGCAGTATATTTGTAGTGTTTGGCAACAGCTTCCATTTCCCGAGTTTCACGGAGTGGCATCAACCTTGCTTTTTGACGTCAGAGCTGAGCTATAAATACGAAGTTGGATGCCTGAGCGGCGGCTTCATAAGAATTATTATTTTTGTTATAATTTATTTAAGTTGCAAAATGCAGCATAATTTTTGTTATATTTTTTGTTAATATTAATAAATGCATTATTGTTTTAATTTGAGCTAGTTTTACACTTCAGTTAACACAGCCAATTTAAATGTCACGATGAATTAGAGCGCCACAACTTCATTGGTGACATATTAAATAAAATGTTTTTCCATTTTATCGGCGAGTGTGTGTGTGTGTGGTTGGGGGGAGGGGGAGCTTCTGACTATCGTATCGCTGAAACTAACAAAACAGAACAACGAAACTTCAGAATTGAGACAAGTATAGGGTGCAGATGATTTTTCCAACTTTTGGTAAAAATTGGAAAACCGGAAGTAGGACTGAAAATCCATATCTCAGAAATGGCTCTAACTATTTTCTTCAAAGTTTCTACATAAACACCCTATTAGATGTCTTTTCATATGTATTAGTTGGTTAGTTGAGGAAAATTAATAGGTGTCCTCTGTTAGGTCTGTTAGATGAATGTTAGGTCTCACAAATTCATTTCTTTAAAAATAGCTGTACGTTTTTTTTTTTTTTTTTTTTTTTTTTATTAACTTGTCATATTAACTTCTTTTTAGATGTTCTTTTTTATGTAATTGTTGTTTTCCCCTCAAAAATTGAGTTTGTCAAGTTTTGGTGAAAGTCAGTATCTTAAAAATGGCTGTAACGATTATCTTAAAAATTGCTACATAAACCCATTTTTAGATTTCCTTTTGCATGTATTACATAGATTTTTTTACAGGACAGACATAGTTTGTATATTTATAGAAAAATTAACGTTTATCCTGATTATGTAGGTCTGTTTCAGATCTCAGAAACTGGTGTTTCAAAAACAGCTCTATCCGCCCCCCCCCCCCTCCCAAATTTTTTTTAACTCTCTATATAAATTCAGTTTTATATGTTTTTACACAAATGTCAGTTCTCTCTTCCAGGAAAATTGTTAGGTGTCTAATTTGTTAGGTCAATTTTATATCTTCTGACCCTATTATTTCTAAAAAGTGCATACAAAACATGTAATTAGTGATAATAGAGGTCATGTGGTTGTTACATACCGGTTTTTTTTTTTTTTTTTTTTTTTTTTTTTTTACATAAATTTATGAAATTTAGATTAAAATTGTCACTATTGCTTTTCACCCTGTAAAAATTAGAAAAAAAGTACGAAATGGAGATAAAATTATTTTATTTTATCTTTCATTTAAAAATAATTAGAATCAATAACGTCGTTTTAAATTATCTCATGGTTCAAAAATTTGTTTTAAAGATTTAGACGAGTTCTTTTAAAAAAGACTCATACTTGAAATCCCGAAGGAGAATTTCCCCCAGTGGGGAGAACAATACGCAACTGCATATGCAAAAATTTTATACTGCTTGAATATTAATATTATAAATGATATATAAATAAGAAAGCAAGCATTTATTACAAATTATACTAAAATTTTTAATTCGCCAGATTTGGATAATATACATGTACGTAAAATTTCAGCTTAATTGGTTGATAGAAAGGGATTTTTAATTTCAGAAGAAATTTTGAACTGGAGTGGGCCCAGGCCCTTAGATCTCCCTAACTCCGTTACTGCTTTAGCATGTAATGTCGTCGGAATTGTACATGTATGGAAAATTTCAGCTAAGTTTAACGATAGGAAGTGGGATAAAATTAAAAAAAAATTTGACCTGGATTTGGAGGTTCAAAGAACCCCCCCCCCTTTTAAGTCCATTATTACTTGAGCAATTTCAGGGGAATTGTTTAGATTGCATTATCATCAGAGATATACATATGTATACAAAATTTCAGACCTATTCTCTAGTATGATATAAAGTGGGTTAAAGTTCAAAACAAATTTTGAACTGTAGTTAGGGGCCTCCTACGGCCCCAACTCTAATCTATTACTACTTGAGCAAGTATTGTCGTTCGATTTATATTTGTATGCAAAATTTTTGCTCCATAGGACGATAAGATGTGGATGGAAACTCAATTTTTAGATTTTACTTACACAACACCAAGTTAACTCGAAGTTTATAATAAAACTATTCAATTTCATAGTAATTGGTTTATACTAATCATAATGTACAGTCGGGGGGAAAAAACGCAACACCCGCTGTAATTTCGTTATTTATGGACGCAGGAACATCTAATAGACATAATTCAACGGGAAATTAAATGCACTTTCTGAAAATGTCATCGAAGTTTGAATTAGGGGTCATCTACATATTAAAATAAACGCCATCTTTGATTTTTTTCAATAGCAACACCCAATTTTGACTTCATATAAAAAAATAATTATATCGATCAAGTTATTTTTAGTGAAGTTATTAATAAAAGTTTGAAATATGAATTTAACATTAGCACCTTCAAACTTTGCTTATAAATCTGTGAAAAAATAAGTAAAATATACAACAAATATACTTTTTCGCGTTGTCGCGATCCCAGGAATTCAAATATAAAATAAAAATGGGGCATTACCATTGAAAAAATCAAAGTTGGTACGTGTTTTAATATGTAGACGACCCTCAATTCAAAATTTCACTTCATTTTCTGAAACTAATTACAATTTCCCGTCGAATCATACCTATTACAGTTTTCTACATCGATTAGCAACGAAATTACGTTGCATTTTTTTTTTCCCCGACTGTACATGTTTAGGGAAATTTTTTCATATATTTCATATTAAAAATTATCAATAAAACTGTACTATAGCACTACCTATTGAACAAAATTGTTGCGTACTCGGGGCTTTGTGAGTTGTCTCTGAATGAAAGGCGAAACTTGCAGAAGCTCAAAAGTTTATTTACAGAAAATTCGAGAAGATTTCTGATCTATAAATCAAGTATCAACTTCAGTTTCACCAGTAAACACAGCTTAAATAACAGCTGACAACATCAAATTCCCAGAAAAACTGTATTATAGCATTAACAAACAGCAATGGGCTGCAAACAACAATAACAAGAGACCAGTCAGGAGAATTTTATCGTAAGGCAGTTGGCGAGAAACTGACAGGCTTGGCCGCATTTGGCTTCCTTTTATAGCATCCTATAAACCCAGAAAAATCTTGTAACTTCTCAGGGATCAAGATACAGCTCAGATAGTCAAGATATCGATAATAAGATTTTTCTCGCCAAGGTCACCAAAAATGGTGCCAAGAAGGAAAACAGCCAGAAATTTTGGCGCCAAAGCCATTACCAGCCTTAATGAAGCTTTTTAACGGGTTTTAAGGGAAATTAGGCCATTTTAATGCGAAAACAAGCTAGAAATGCTGAAAATTAATATTTTATAACCTGACTAAGCCTCTTTGAAAGATTTGATATAGAAATAACTATTCCTATTTAAAAATTTGTAAAACTGCCCGCCTGCCAAGAGCTGCACTTCCCGGGCAGTGCAACTCTTGGTGAGGAGGCAAAAACTAAACAAACTATACAATCGAGAATACAAAAACAAAATTGTATATAATAATAAAATAACAATACAGATTATAAAATTAGGTGATTGAAATATATACAAAATTTACAAATAGTAAGCAGAAATATTTACATTACACATATACAAATTTAAAACTACGGTTACTCATGGTTATTGGCTAAGCGGTCACATCCGATTTGATGAAGATATTTTTGTAATTCTTACAACGACGTCATTCAGCCTTTTTACAACTATATAGGAACCGTCCCAGTTACACTATAAATTGCGAGAGAATCCTTTACGTTGAACAGTGTTCCACAAACACACTTTGTCTCCTTTCTTTAATTTGTGCTGTGTAGACTTTAAGATATATCTCGTCTCCATTCTCTCCGTTGTCATGTGAATCCGCTCCCGAGCAAAGTTGTGTACCTCTAAATCAGTCTGGAGATTTTGGATGTACTCCTCTGGCGATGAAGCCGCATCTGGTGGACAACCAAGCACTAGATTATATGGAAGATGAAGTTCAGGTTCAAATAGTATCTGAATTGGAGTATATCCAGTGGTTTCATAGACTGAATTCCGATAAGCCAGCAAGAACAACGGCAACTTCGATTCTCAATCTTGCTGGTTCCTTGATACTAGAAGAGAAATGTTATTCAGGATGCTGCGGTTAAAACACTCAACACACCATCCAACTGGGGATGTAGGGGCGTTGTCCGAGTTTTGTCTATGCCAAGAAGACACAGTTCTCTGAATACAGCAGAGATAAAGATCATTCCTTGATCGGTATTAAGCTGTAAACATGTACCAAACTTGACATCTATTGCTGCACTAGAGCCTCTGCAACCGTGCATGCCTTTTGATCGGGAATGAGATACGCCTCAGGTTGCTTGGTGAAACAGTCCATCACAATGAAGATGTACTTATTTCCTCTAGAGATCGATCGCAAAAGACTCAAGATGACCAGTGCAATCCGCTCAAATGGTGTTCCAACGTTATACCGGTGTAGTCTCCCTCGGCTTCATTTCCTCGGGCCTATACGTGCGCACAAACATCACAACACTTGCACCATTTCTCCACGTTCTCCCTTGCCTCAGTAGAAGCGTTCTTAAAGTTTCTGGAGAGTCTTCTTCAAAATGGCCTCTGCTAGGGCTACTATGCAACTGCTCTAGAACATCTGGAATCTTCGATCTTGGTAATAAAATCTGCTATTTGAAACTCCTTCCATCGTCGGACTCCCATTTTCTGTAGAATACGCCATTTCTAATGTGAAGAGAGTCCCAGTGAGCCAAGTAATATTTCGTGAACGGGGCTAAATGTAGTAATGTCCTGCCCGGTACGTCCATTGCTGGTCGTCTCCTTGAATTCAGTGTTGTGCAAGTTCACGAAAAAAACGAGCTAGTTCAAACTCAAGTTCATCGTGTAAAAAACGACCTAGTTCGCGCTCAAACTCATGTCTGAAAAAATGAACGCACTCAACTCACGTTCATTTTTAAAAAAGAGCGAAACTCATTAAAAGTTCATTTTTCAGTTTTTTTTTTTCTTTTATAAATAGATCTCCTCTGTGAACACTTTCATAGGTAATTTACATTTTTTTAAATTACCAATTACATGAAGATTATTTTTAATTTAATGCTTAATTAAACTTATAATTCTTAATTAAAACATATTAATTTAATTGTAGTAAAAAATTATTTACGGAAACTTCTGAATAGTGGACCCACTGTTTTAGTGTGGTTTTTTATTCTCAAATTTCCAATAGGTTTGATTATGCACACGAGAAAACTTATCAATAGGAGACAATTTCCATCATTTGGAGATTCAGGTTCCGTTGTTTTGAAGTATAATACTATTTTCAAAATAGTGTAATGGTTTGATTTAATTAACCTTTATTATTTGATTGCGGAGCAGTAAATGTCGGCTTTGAGTTCTTGGCTAAATCATTAGAAAATTTCGCTTGCTATTTAGCTTACTATGAAGGAATAAGCATGTGTCAACTTGCCAGTTTGCGTACAAATTTTCTCAAGAACAAATGATCTCAGAGGTCACCCCAGTTTTAAAAAATATCATTTATGACTCAAAACTTGTAAAGATAGTGAAATCTTATTTCCGAAAATTCAGAAAATAGCAATACTTTCTTTAGTATATAAGTTTAACAAAATTAAAAATAGAAATCTGAATTTGCTTAAATTATTTTGTATATATTATATTTCTGATTGACGGGATCGCCCCCCTAATGCCCTGTTGAATTAGTTATATATTCATAAAAAAAAAAAAAAAACTTAAAGTTGTAACCAGGGCCATAGCAACCGCCCCTAGTACCCCCCAGTTGGGGGCAGCGAAAACAGGGGCCTCACGATTAAGTTACTATCGATTATATTGGGGCAAATTGTAAAATTTATCTTATTTAAAAAAAAAAAAAAAAAAAAAAAAAAACACTAATATACTAATGTTAAATTTACTTCAAATATTTTTGCCGAGGTTTTATAATTCAACGAATCTTTTTACTTTCTTTTACCCGAGTAAGAGTGAGTATTGTTTTTGGGTCTAATTTTCGAAACAGATTTTAATGTATTTACACGGTTAGACTCACAAAAGAAAATGAAATAAGCACATATTTTTTGTATGTATAATAAATTATGGTGTGAAAATCATTCACCATTCTTTTACAAGGCCGCACAAAAGAGTTACGATACATTAAGACTTTGCTAGGAAATTTCTGAGAGTGTATTTTACGTTTTGTTGTGTTTTTCATACTGTATTAAATTTTTAAAGCACGTTATTCGGTGTGTATATTATTTAAAAATAATAGATTATGTATATCATTTAAAGATAATATACAGACTACCTAAAATTAAGCAAAACATTCTTTTCTTTTGAATGTAATTGATAGAAATGTTGTACTAAATATTACAAAATCCAGGAAGTTTGTTTAGGTATAATAATTAATTTCTCATATCCATATCGTAGAAAAAATATTGTTCGACGTCAAATTATCAATGCTGATTTTTTAATATGATTATTTTTTATTGTATTCAAATGCATGATAACAGAAAGTTGTGTGAGTAACATACCATATTATATCTTTTTCGAAGGAACCAACTAGTAACTTCCGATTGATAGTTAACCTAAGAAGATTCTGCTAATTGCTTAAAGCTGCTTTTCTCTTTCTGGTGAACAGTGAAATGAAATATTCCGATATTAATCGGGCAATATCTCACTTTTCTGCACACTTATTACCAGGGACCGTGTTTATGATAGCTGTTTTAAGTAGAAGAAAAAGTTTGCAAGATTTTTTTTTTTTTTTTTTTTAATATATATGGAGTTTTATTCTTATTAAGAGACAGAAAGAAATGATGAACGTTTCAATATATAAATGTATTTTTACCTATCAGAATGTTTTGTCAAAAGTATCCAACAAAATTGAAATAAATTACGGCTCGATTTTGTATATGCCTCTCTATTTCTGTTCTCATTGCCGTAAATACCTTTAAAATGCCTTGAAACTGATAGATTATTCAAGTTCTGTATAACATACTTCTTACTAAAAATAGCTTAAATAGAACTACTCGTTTATGTTCAGGGACTTATAAAAGAATTAGAATAGATTGCAGTCTATGACTGGAATTTCTTTAAAGCATGATTTACTACATGTATAGTGATCAAAACATAAAGAAATTAACATACGTCATACATATTCGAATAAGTATATGTTCCCTAAAGAATATGCTATGATTAATTAAATGTATGTAGAGACACTTTGTACTGTAATATTAAAGAAAAGTAATAATGTTAAAAAGCACAAATGAGAGAAGAAATTTTTAAAATTATACAGTTGTTTTGGAATTTCTAAAGTTCCTTCCTCAGTATTAATGATAAAAGAATTTAAACAAGATAAAAAAGAAAAGGAACAAAAAGCTAAACCCCAAAGCTTGCTCCAGGTCTTGGACCATGCTTGCCTAGGAAGCTTAAAAAAAAAAAAAAAAAAATATGTTTAAGATTTTTTTTTTTTTTTTTTTTGGTCTTTGATACTGAGGAAGGAACTTAAGAAGTTCCGAAGCGTCAGCATAGTTGCCAACTTAGCACCTTTGGCTACCGAAAAAAATTAATAGAAATATTTATTTTATTTAATCAGAGAACTTTAACGGTTTTCATTGATAAAGTAAAACTAGTATGTTGTAACCACCACAAGACTTTCTTCTATATTTTCCTATACAAATTCACTCAGTAAGAATAACAATAATAATTTAAAAAAAAGTTTTTTTCGTTAAAAGTAAAAAAAATCGATAACTTTGTTTTAAATTATCACATATTTATAATTCAACCATTCGTTTTAAAGGTATTGACGAGACATTTAGAAAAATACCCAGCTTGGAAATTTACCCCCCCCCCCCCCCCCACATGCACAATTTTTTTTTCATAATTAACTACTACTATTATCAATAATTCATATTAATTTTACAGTCACAGGTTAAGAATAACTCTCATTATGTACATTTATACGAATTTTTGTCCTATACTGCCATGTTAAAAATTTAGAAAAAATACGATCACAGCGCCTCCTGTTGAGCGATTGATCCCCAAATCTAATCAGCACCAGTTTATGTCAGGGGCCAACTAAATAACCATGTTTGGTTAAATTTCGTAAAAAAATAATAATAATAAATAAAATAAAAAATAAAAATAAATAAATACGATTTTTTTTTTTTTTTTTTTTTTTTTTTTTTTTGTAAAAAGTAAAAAAAAAATCGATAACTTTGTTTTACATTATCACAGATTTATAGTTCAACCATTCGTTTTAAAGGTATTGATGAGACCTTTCGAAAGATACCCATATTGAAAATTTACTCCCCTCGAGGGGGGACTTCCCGCCCCCCCCCCCAGGGGGGTTGAGGAGGCTCCTACACATACAAAAAAAATTCCCAGTTGACTATCTCTATTATAAATAATTCTTGTAAATTTCATAATGATTACTCTAAAATAATTCTCTTTATGCACATTTATACAAAAGTTTGTCCTATATCACCATGTTAAAAATTTGGAAAAAGCGGGATGGCAACGCAAGCTGTGAGACAATTTTTACCAAAAGTTGATAGGCACTGATTTATGTCAAGGTGCAACTACATACAAATTTGTATGAAATTCTGTGCAGTAGTTCCTGAGATACAGTTGCCACAAAATTTTGTCACACACACACACAGACTGACAGACAGACAGACATTTTCTAAAAATGGTCAAATCGTGTTCTACAGCTTTCAAAACGTGTAAATTCATCAAAAACCCGAGGTAGAAAATTTTTACGAATCCAATACTTTCTTCTATTGAATATAGAAGAAAGTAATAAAAATTATAAAAATTTTTTGGAAACCAAAAGGTGCTGAGTTGGCAACTATAAGCGTCAGTATAGCTTCAAAATTTTTCTTCTTTTTCTTTAATAAGATAATTAGCCTCAATTGTTGGTTTAGAGGTCTACATAAAATATTTAGATACATAATGTGACATTAAGCCAGTATTAAGTATATGAGTGGAAATTGCTCGAAATATATTTCCTGTTGTGTTATTCAGTTTTCTCTCTTTCCTATAAGTTGAAAAGTTCGAGGTTAAACAATTTAACGAGTATATACAGTAGTAATGCGTTTTATAAACTATGCGAATCATATGAATTTTCCTTCTTATATCATTCAAAAATATCAATAAACTTTTTGAGTGAATCTCTTCATTCACATGAACATTAGTTTCTTCTATATTCAACAGAAGAAAGTATTGGATTCATAAAAATTTTGAACCTCGGGTTTTTGATGGATTTACACGTTTTGAGAGCTGTAGAACACGATTTGACCATTTTTAGAAAATGTCTGTCTGTCAGTCTGTGGGTGACAAAATTTTGTGGCAACTGTATCTTAGGAACTACTGCACAGAATTTCATACAAATTGGTATGCAGTTGCACCTTGAAATAAATTAGTGCCTATCAACTTTTGGTAAAAATTGTCTTAAGATTGCGTTGCCATCCCGCGTTTTCTAAATTTTGAACATGGTGGTATAGGACAAAATTTTGTATAAATGTGCATAAAGAGAATTATTTTTTAATAATCATTATGAAATTTACCGGAATTATTTATAATAGAGATAGTCAACTGGGAAAAAAATTTTGTATGTGTAGGGGGAAGTCCCCCCCCCCTCGAGGGAGTAAATTTTCATGATGGGTATCTTTCAAAAAAGCTCGATTTTTAACAAAAAAAAAAAAAAAAATGTAATATTGACAATAAAATTGACAATAAAATTGACATTTTTTTTTTGGATAGTTAGTGTTATACTATTTCTCTAATATGGAAATCGTCTGCATTATCATGGAAGATAATTTTTTAAATAATAATTTTAATAAATTATTTTTACTGAGTGAATTTGCATAGGAAAATATAGAAGAAAGTCATGTGGTGGCCACAACATACTAGTTTTTTTTTTTTTTTTTTTTTTTTACAATAATCAAACTATTAGTTCTTTTTTTTCTTTAAATTTTTTTCAATTTAAAAAAAATAAAAAATAAAAATAAAAATAAATTACTAAATGAAATGGCTTTGAATTTTAGACAAACAAAAAACTATCATAATCTCATATTTTCCAATATCGATTTAGTCACCAGTGAAATTAGGGGACTAACCACAAATTGAAGAAAAGCAGAAATACTTTGGACTATCCTGTACTGTAGTGTAAAAAGCTACGAATGACTTTATAATTTTAACACATATCATTTACTTTTTACAATATTTGTATAATTTTTTGTGGAAATCAGACAATTATAAAGTGACTAACATTAGCGTAATATCTGTTCAAAAATTTTTTTTAATGCTTTTCTTTCGGATGTGTCAGTAAAGGTGGCAGATTTGGTTTGCCACTGTTAGACTTTTTCCGAGATAAAATCATAGGAAGAGGTCTAATCTTTGATGGTAAAAAATTATTTTTTTTTATTTTAAGTGCTTGACTGTCGTGGTATCGGACCAGTAGATATTTCACAGTTCATCTGGTTTATAACCTCAGTAACACTTATATACAATTTCGACAGTGATTATAGCAGTGTGGGTTTCTCAAGACCCAATGACTTATCGTCATCAATTTCAGTTGAACTAGTTTCTTCTGTTTTCCCTCCACTAGAATTTGGGCAGTCAACATGCAAAGGTTTAAAACTAGAATCTTGAAAAAATCAATACTTATAGGCCACAAACCGCTTGCTTTGAATCCACTCATGATATTTACAGGATTTGCTGCAACACTCTTGCTGTTGTACCATGTTACAACAGCAAGTTGTAACAAGGTACAATTTGCCCCAAAATTTAGTTTCAACTTGTCCCTTGAAATGATTTTGGAGATTTTTATTCATTTATAAAAAATGTAATAAAAAAAAATCAAACTTTCATTTTATAACTTAATGCACACAAAAAATAAATAGCTATATAAACATTTCTTAAAAATATGAATTAGTATATTTTTAATCAAAATTTACAAAATATATTTTTCCCATGAACTAGCTAACACGTAACACATGTACACAACTTCTCATTAACTGTTTCTGCAGAGCACTGATTGTGCTTACGTAATAAGGCACGTTATAAGAATTATGTTTATCGAAATATCTAATACAAAATGTCACAAACTATAGCATAAAGTGCATGTTACTTCTTACGCCTGTTACAACTAGCCCCTAGCTCCTCTACATATGTATATATTAACATGGTTAGGTTAATTTTATTGTAATAAAAGGAGAATCTTATGTGAAAATTTCAGTACAACTATTGCTTTAAAATAATAGAAGGGGCCCCAGGCTGAATTTCCGGGAGGAGCCACAGAACATGTTCCTACGGCCCTGATTGTAACGAAATTTAAAATATGCATTTCAAGTTATTTAGAGAACTTGTGTCAGTAACTTACTGATCTTAGATAAAAATTTCAAGTAACATTCCCAGATAATCTTTAGCATTCTAAATTTAAATTTCTTCCATTTATTTCTTTTCATTTATTAAAGGAACCATAGAGGAGCTGTTAAAAGTTTCATTTCTATATTCAATGCACCTCAAAATGCGAAATTATCCTACAATGGCAACGTGAAGTATAGAGCTTTAAACAAAGTTTTATGCAACATAAAAATATGCGAAACTAATTATCATTCTTAACAGTGTTGTGCACGAACGCGTTCATTTGAACGCGTTCATGAGCGTAGCTCAAAAATTTTGAGTTTTGAGTTGAACTTCGCTCGTTTTTTCAATTATGAACTTGAGTTGAGCGAAACTCGTTTTTTTCACGAACTTGAGCGTGAAAAAGCAATTCAAGCTCAAACTCATATGAAATATTTCTGTCTGAAATATAAAAAGGAAAGTAGAAAAAGAAATGGACAGAAAAGAGAATAATTGTGCAAAATGGATCCCGAAAAAAAGGGCGCGTGGAAAAAAAGTCACTCATAAAAAGGGCACAGGAAAAAAGGGCATTTTTGCAATTTGCAAATCGCAAAAATAATAAACATTAAACAATAAATTTAAAGAATTATTTCATAATACATTTTTAGAAATTTCAATCAATTAAATTGTTACCATTTTCACTTAGTATATACCTGGAGGAAGGGGGAGTCCAGGAGCAGATTGAAAGATAATAATTTTCTTTATATTACCTTCTTAGTGATTTTAATGAAAAAGTGCATCTGCATATAAATTTATAAGCAAATTCGTGCAGTAGTTCCTGAGATATAGCCTTCCCTGTAATTGTAGAAATCGCGGTATAACAGCGCCACATGTTGAGTAATGATCACCATAAGTTGATGGGCACTAATCTGGATCAAAGCACGTCCGCATATAAATTTATATGCAATTTCGTGCAGCATTTCCTGAGATATAGCCTTCCATGAAACTGTGAAAATCGCGGCCTAGCAGCGCCACCTGTTAAGAAATTGATACCAAGATTTCGTAGGCGCTAATTTTAGTCAAGGTACATCTGCATATAAATTTACATGTAATTCTGGGCAGTAGTTCCTGAGATACAGTCAGTGGCATAGCGAGGGGGGTTATCATGCCCCGGGCGCCTCTCTCAGAGGGGCGCCAAATGACCTGCAAGAAAACAAGTTTTCCCGGAAAATTTCATTTTTGATTTGATCGATTTCTGGGAAGTATACTTTAAATTAATATGTAATATAATTAAATATTTTCTTTCTTGTTTTGTCCGATAAAATGTGTTATAAGTAATGTTTCCACACAGCTTGAATCATTAAAATGCAGCACGAAAAGAAAAAAAAGCAGTTTCAGAAAGATATATTTTTATAAAAGGGTTTATTTTTTTAAAGAAAAATAATCTAAATTGTTGGGGAAAATTACTGCTAGTAAAACTCGCCAATCAATTAAGGAAGATGTATGGGAAGACAAACCTTCCGACTGAGGGTCGACTTCCCTGGAAAGTTTCAGACAACACTAGTTTAGGCTAAACATGTACATTCTGAGAATCCTCTAATTGGGAGATTACAAATGAGTATCCACAAGAGCTATTACTGACCGGATATTGTTAAACTGAATAGAAATAAAGACGATACATATTTCTTAGATTTTACCCAGTGCCGGATTTAGGCTCAGGCCCGTGAGGCACGGGCCTAAGGGCGCTGCGGTTTTAAGGACGCCAAAAATTTTAAAATGACATTAAAAAAAAAAAAAAAAAAGATAGTGACTAAAATAAAAGTTGCATGCAGGTCGATATATATATATATTTTTTTTTTCATTGTTTATAAAGAATGCTTTCTAGGCCCCCTTTGACACGTTATTTACCGTCCCTTATTGGTTTGAAGCAAACGGATATACAATAGTTCCGTAACGCATTCTTTATACGGATTATACCCTGACCGTATGTAACGTATTACTACACATAGGTACCATCAGAATAAAATACGACGTGTAGGGGAAAGGGGGAGCGCAAGCTATTCCTATGCTGGTATCTAAACAATATTATTTTGGTGAATAAAGAAATTGAAGTTTATACTTTAATACATTCATGAAACAAACATTATCTATCATAATATTTAATTAATTATAATTTTGTATTTTTGTGAAAACTGTGAAAGATAAAAGTAGTTTAGATCAAATTTCATAATTCGGGTGAAAGAAGCATGCTGTCAATTTCCCACGGTGATGGAGCGGCTGAACTGAGGCAATGTACTTCTCAATACAGTGCAAATGAGTTGACAGGTGCCAATATCTCTTCAGCCGAATTCACCCTCAAATCTGTCAAAAATTCCTTTTCTAGCATAATTTTTTTTCTGCAGCTGAAAAACCCCACCAGTGTTTTAGAGATTTTATTTCGAATTTGATAGACCGGGAGTACCGGGTTCGAATCCAGTTCGGGCTCGTCGCTGTAGCCGTTCGAAGCTTTCCGCGGATTTCTCTGAAACTCACCAGAATACTTGCTAGGATACTTCAGAAAGACTGCCTCCATCCAGGAGGAGGAAATCCCAGTGCCAAGCCAGTATCCGTAGAATAGGTTGTCAGCACCATACCACACACTCACTTTAAGAATGCATACGGCTGCCTTCTTTTTATTTTACCCATGTCATAATTACACATTAACTTATGTAACAGAATTTATCACATTCCCCTTTCTATACACTGTCAATCTCTCCCTCTATTTTTTTTTTTTTTTTTTTTTTTTTTAAGTTTACAGAACAAAAAGTAGTATTTATAAAGTGCACTAAAATTGCAACAAAAATTTATGAAGTTTAAAAGATATTTCCCATGTTTTCCACTAAAAGTTTGGCAATATGAAAATGTTTAAAGGTTGTTGTTGTTGTTGTTGTTTTTAAGGGGGGGGGGGGGCGTGAATGAACCACAAGTCAATAATATATATATATATATATATATATATATATATATATGTATATATATTTAAGAACTGAATTTTAATGTATGTGAAAGATATTCTAAAGTTAAAAAATTCTTATTAACCGAAAGCAATTTATAATATTCGGCATCAGGATGAAATTCAAATAACTACAGGTTCCTGAACCTGAGAATTATTCTTAAATTGTATATAATATCTAGGTTATGATTATTTATTTATTCATATTCAAAATTATAGTTATGTTTTTAACCAAAAACATTCTTTATTTTCTTCTTCTTCTTTCTTTCTTTTTTTTTCGTAATAAATGGTACATAGCGACAGTTGTTCTTTAAGTATCAGTGTATAGCTCAAAAGTAATCCATGGGCGGGGAGGGGGGGGGGGGAGAGAGAAAGAGATGGAGTACAAATATCCTAGACTGTTTTTTATTCTTATTATAAAATCTATCTATATTTCTCACTTTCTTTCCCACAAGAATTATTTATTAATATTGTTTATTATTGTCATTGTTCGATTAAAAAGACTATTTAAAAATAAATAATAATAATAATAATGATTGTATTCAGGTTGTATGTTTTAATAATTTTTATGTGTAGCCAGAATTACTTTTTTCGAATTTTCTCAAAGAAATTAAAAGAGTAAGTAACACTATTTTAAACCATTTCCATACTTTACACTTCTACCCCCATGCTTTTTTTTTTTTTTTTCATCTTTAAAACAACCGAAAGAAGTTCATATTCCAAATTCACTTTTCCATTATATTTTATTTTTCCTGAATTAGAGAATATTTTTTGAAAGATAAACGATAACGGGTACAAATTCCCCTGCAAATCTGTTATTCTACATTCAGGATAAAAACGTAATTGAAGAAAAAACATGCCTTTCAGGACAGCTGTCGCTTTCTCCTTCCTCCGCACCCGATCTCATGTCGCCTAGATTTATAACTGCAATCGTACAATTTACAATTTTCTCTTCTTGCATTTAAGGAATACCGACCACCCATTATTTTTAAAAAGAGAAAAGAAAGTGTTTGCCGAAACTTTAACAAGAAAAGACAGGATGACCCATACCATAACAGGACTGATAAGATCTTTCGTCGAAGAAAGCCAAATATCAAAAACACGTTGCGGGGGGTAGCTACTAATGGCATAGAGATCAATGACAACTGTCCGATTTACAACCTTTCGGCCAAAAAAAGAAAAAAAAAAAAAAACTACTGGAGAATGGAGATTTATACAAGATAGTTTTATTAGCATGCTCTCGCAGCAATATGCCCTTTTGGGTGGTTACGATAAGCCTTTAGCATTAGCAAAATTCTATCGAATATATTTTGTGTTTAAAAACCGAACATTAAATTTTCGAAATATTTTTTAGTTATAATTTTAATATTTCATGTAAAATAATCATGATTTCTTTAAAGAAAAAAAAAAAAAAAGTTAGTGGTGCTGAAAATCGTAAGAAAAGAGCACTTGAATTAGCAAAAAGAAATGATCTCGTACGAAAAATAATTCCCAAAATGCCAAATTTCATCATTACGAGTTCTTCAAATTCACCGAATACCCATGAAGATAAACAACAGTCATCCTGTTCATCCCCAATAAGAGTAAGTATTGAAAATTAATTAGATAATACATTATTATCTTGCTATAAATGGCATGACTGAATCACCGGATACTTTCGAATTTAGATGTTTTGTTAAATATCTAGAATAAATACCTGACGAATTACCCTGAAACTTCAGGGATGTAAAAAATATGACATTTTCATGTTTTTTCTACAAAGGTTTACAGGGCCACAAAAAAATATTTAAATTCAATAAGGCTATAATTAAAAATCAGTACAATTGCATTTTCATTTGTCTTAGCATTTTAAGACTATCCAATGTTTGATAGTGATTTTGTACTTTGTTTATCGTGCTGCCTACTGGAAATTGTATAAATATTGCAACTGATTTGTGTGCGGGGGTTCACAAAAGATTGCCATTGCATTATGGTCTATGATGTAAGCGGAAAAAAAACACCGGAAAAATAGTTCTGTCGTCTTTATAAATGAAAAAAATTGGCTGTTTAATAACTTTTAGTCGATTTACCTTTCATTAATGAATTATAATTTAATAAATTTAAATGAATTTAAAATTTACAAAAGAAGAATCATATTATATATAATCATAAATTGAATATGCAAATATTGATATATATATATATGCGTGTGTGTAAGCTTAAAGGCAAGAAATAATATATAGTAATAAATCAAATACATATATATATATATATATATATATTGTATATATATTATATAAAATACAGCGAAAATAGAGTTATTATTATGTTCGAATTTATGTGTATTAGAAAAAAAAGTTGTGAAGCAATACTCACACTATTTTTTAATTAATTAATTAAAGTAATTTTTTAAATTACTGTTCTGTTACGTAATTCATAGTTTTCTAATAACTTATGAAATTTTTAAAATAGAAAATTCACAGTCAAGGATGTTCATGCCAGCATCAAAAGTCATATTTTAAAGTTTGTGTGACATCTTTAGAATAAAAATATTTCTTTTAATGCATGTTTAAGCGAAAATTTGTCGTATTCTCCCCTTTTAATAAAACTGTAAATTTCAATTACCTTACGTAGTTTTAAAATTAAAATGTTGCAAATTAATAGGGTTTTGTGGGCTTGCGACCAGTGTCATAAGTAATATTTTAAAACTGGTCCGATCTCTCTGCGTTCAATGTTCCTGATATATCGTGTACACAGACTAACACACTAACAGACACTCTACAGACGGACACTATATCAAGTTTGTTATTTTCGGAATCCTCACACCTCAAAACGTGTAAAAAAGTGAAAAATCAATATCAAAAATCTTCACGATTACGTAAGTTCCCCTTACCTATAGTATGACTGGAAAATAATAATAATAGATTGGGAAAATTAGACCTTGCAATTGTTTCATCTCACAAAAGTAAAATAAAGCAACAGCAATGTAATAATTAACTAATATTAAAAATTCTATATAATATTATTAAAATTGTTGTGCGTACATATTTTCATATTTATTTAATTTTGCTACTTTTCTTTCTTTCTTTCTTTATATATATATATAAAGAAAATAAAAACTATGGTACATATATTTTTTCTTTTATTTAAATGAAAAATTAAATGTTAATGTGTTTAATTGTTTTGTTTTAAACAAATTAAAATTATACATGTTTTAATTCGTTATTGAAATTTTTTGAGTTGTTGGGTAGTGACAGTAATTTTATATTAACAACTTTCTATACCCTGCCATAATTCTTTTATTTTCCCTTTATAAAGATACAACATTTTTGGGGAAATTTTCAAGGTTATTTTTTCTTTATTTATTAAAATTTTCAGCATTTCTTTTTTGTAAAATGCTATCTTTTACTTTACCGTCTTTTACCGTATTTCATTGATACCTTGATAAATAAAAATTTTCGTTCCTCATATCTGATCACTGTACGTCGCAATATATATATATAGCATATTGAACAAATGGATTTCCCTACAAATATGAAAACAAGTTTATAATTTATGATTGACGCATGTTAAATATATATATATTCATTTTTTTTTTTAAAACAGAATTTATTCAAATATTCCCTTATTTATTCACGTAATTATATTGTGTAATGTTGGAAAGTCATTATCTATGCATGATGCATGACTTTAACTTCTTGATATATTATTCTTTTATTCAACTTTAATACAGATTTATCTAACTTAGTCCTGCGCGGGCTACGTAAACTTGACCCGCAAAATGTCCTTACAGCCTCAATCTGGCCCACAAACAGTTTTCAGACTCGGAACTCGCCCCGAATTCATACCTTCTGATTTACATACAACTCAACTCGAGAGTGTAATATAATATTATTAATTTATATTGTATAAGAAACTGAATTAAAATATACTATTACACAAAATACAGTTATATTATTGAACAGATCTTCCAGAGAATCAAAAAATACATAAACAAATTACTAGTTTATACCTCTAATTATGTAAATGAAATTTCAGTAAATAATATAAAAACATTTTAAGTGTATAAAAACTTTAAAAAAAAAAAAAAAAAAAAAAAAAAAAACACTGATTCATATTATTTATACAGCATAGCATATAAAATAATTAAAGAATGTACAATGTATGATAAATAATTTTCGCATATAAAATTAAACATTCAGTGGTTATATTTTGATAATCGTAATTAAATTCATGAAATTCTTTGTAACGGTAATAATAATAATAAAAATATATATATATATATTTATAACTTATAGTTGATTACCCACTTAGGCTATTTCTTCCCCTACAAAAATGTGAAGAAGTCTAAATACAAATAATACATATCAGCTCTTTTTTCATTACTTAAAAGCTGTATGTTATTTAAAACAATTATATAAGTATCTAAAATAAAGAGTTGACTGCACGCCTTTGAATATAGATGTTTATATATTTTGCTTTAATAAATAAATAAATTTATATATATATATATATATATATATATATATAATCTTAAAAATTTAAGAACATTTAAAATGTTTCATAATTATTAATAAAGAATTTCATAGTCTCACAGTGGAGAATCATATTTTATTTTTGATTAATAGAGATTTAATAAATATGCATTTTGGTACAAATAGGTTAGAAATATAAAATAAGTTTAAAGCAACTTCAATTAACATGCTTATAAAATGGCGGCTATAACAGAGATTAAATATTATTATTTTAAAATGTAGTTTTCTTTGGCTAGTATAAATTGATTATTTTAATATTTTTATGAGTAAAGTCAAAGAACCTAAAAAGTAAAGTTATTTTGTTATTATTAAACCTAAGCATAATAAAATTAAATTTTATACAATGTAGCACGTCTTATTTAGGTGCTTAACTACAAAACTAACTTGCATTTGGTTTTCTGGTTTTTTTTTATTTATTTTATTCATTTAAAAAAATCTATATATTTTAAGCTTTGTGTGTCGAAATCGCATACACTGACAGATTTTCTTTTGGAAGCTGAGGAGGAAGAGTATGTTAGATATTAATTTTTTATTGGATGAGTAATTCAAATAGAAGGTTATTTATTTATTTTTTATTTATTTATTTATTTATTTATTTTTTGTACCAAATTAATTACACTTTTTTTTTCTTTTTCAGTCAAATAATTAAATTAAATGTTTATAAAATATACCTTTTAAAGACTGACTAAATTATTATTATTATTTACAAGAGTGAAGAGGGATCATGCCAGTATTCGAACCTGTGACCATTGTGATAACGTCCCAATATTACACCAGCAAGCTAATGTTGTTTGTTATCTAAGCAGCACAATACGCTTCTACGACAGTTTGAAATTATCAGAAATCTATTCTATAAATGATCAAAGTGGTTTTTTTTTTGGGGGGGGGGGATTTTATAAATATGGACGGTTGTTTCTAAATAAAAATTAAAAATATATTGTATCCTATTACAAAAGGAGAAAGAAACATCGGTGGTCTAGGGAACTTAATATTTAATTTTTTTTATTAGAACTATTTACTAGAAATTAAAACATAATTTTTCTTTAAATATCAGTTTTTTAAAACTTGTGTACTGAAGGTCAAGTTAGAGACGTAGAATAAAAAAAAGCATACGAAAAAATTAAAAAGCAAAAGGTTCTTAAGTATATATTTTCATTTTATGTAAAAGTTATGAGCATATACAATGATTATTTAAAGCCAAAACAGTAAAAGGGCCAATGAACAGCATATTTTTAATAGCCATATTTGATTTTTCAGATTGCATTTCTTGCTACTATTTGTCCTTGAGATGTGCTGATCCCAGACACACATACAGATCATCAGCATAAGACCTGTTTTTAGAATTTGGAGGGACCTCAAGTTGTGCAAATTTCACAAAAACTCAATTTCCAAAATTCCATTTAAAAACGATACCCTTGTCTACTATATTTCGGTAAGGGAAAATAAAAACGAAAAATATTTCGTTCTTTTACAAATATTGACCGAAGAACTACTCAAAAATTTAAAGCAAAATTCAGAAAATAAAAATAAAAAATCATAATCATAAGGGGGGGGGGACGCCGAAAATGAATCCTACCCCGGGCGCCAATTATGCTCGCTACGCCACTGGATACAGTCCCCAAAAATTTACTCACACACACAGACAGACATTTTCTAAAAATCGCCCAGTCGTGTTCTGGACCTTTAAAAACGTGTAAATTCATCGAAAACCGGAAGCCGAAAATTTTTAGGAATCCAATACTTTCTTTTATTGAATATAGAATAAAGTAAAAAAAGGGGAGTGGGAAAGAAATGCAAAATTAGAATCTGTAAATGCATTATAGTTTTTGACTGAAAAGTGTTTAAGAAGTTTGCCAACTAAGTTTGAAATCTACCAAATGTGCCAGTTTGTTTTAACATTGTGTGTGTAGGACTTGGGGGAGGGAGGAAGGTTCCCTCTTACCTCTCGTTAGCAAGCGTTCACAAAAAACGATGAGTTTGCCTTTATCTGCATTTTCCAGAAATTCAAAGAAATCGCCTTATATGAATAACTATTAAACATGAAGTAAAGTCTTCTTTCAAAAAATGAGTGAACTTTTTGTATAAGTTTCATCTACAAAATACTACATATTAAAAATAGTATTAGTCTCTCTCCTACTCTCACTTTTTTAATAGTTTTTAAGATTTATTCAATTTCTTCAGAAATATTAGCGAGAAAAATTGCGTACTTTTTGTAAACTTCTCAAATCTTCGTGGAATTACTACGTATCAAAATTTGAACATATTTATAAGAAATCAATTTAAAAGGAGTTTATAGGACTATCTAACAGTTTCAAATGCACGATTTTCTCACTCAAGAATTTAATCTCTGCTATTGTTAATAGCATGTACACGAAAATTTTACTATAGCAAGAAAAATATTTTAGATGATTATTTTAATTTGTTCCAAAATTACATAAACAAAACTTCTTAGTTCAAACCCTTTTCAATTTTAGAATATAAATTCAAGAAATATCAATTGATAATGATCTGAAAGTGTTATATCTTGAACCTCAATTAACAGCAATTTTACTATTAATGTTGAATAATAATAATTTTTAAAAAAATTAAATTTTAGAATTCTTTTTTCTTCCACACAAGTATTAAAATATAGGGATGTAGAAATTTTATCTCTTATTTAATCAATTAAGGAAAAAAAATAATTACAGCCTTTAATTATGTAAGCAACATATACATCATAAAATTCAATCTTTGATTTATAAATCTTAAACTTCATTAAATGTATATTACAGAACTAAAAATAAATCTTAATAAAAGCTTAAAACAGTTAATAAATAAATAAATAAATAAATAAATAAAAACTCATCCTTTTAGATAGTACAGTATAGGACCCATTATCCGGAACCCACGGGACCAGAAGAATTCCGGATTTCGGAATTTTCTGGATTTTGGGTCCTTTTCCCATTATTGCTTTCCCTTAATTATAAAACATAACTCAGTAACTGACAGGTACTACTTTACTTCTAGGAGCAACTACTTCACATACAGACAGACATTTAAAAAAAAATATTCGAATTATATTCGAGATCTCTTAAAACATGCAAATAAATCAAAAACTGGAAGTCAAGATTTTTTGCAAATCTGATACTTTTTCTGTTAAATTTAGCAGGAAGAAAAAAATAACTATAATGTGTATATATATACAAACATGTACATTACTGCCACTTGCCATGAGGGGTCATGGTTGCTTCTTTATCAATGCTGCTAAACATTAATACTGTCTCAATCATAAGAGCAGAATGCTTAAGATTTTTCTTTAAAAATTTCCATTTCTTTTTTTAAAGATCTTAATGAGAAGTTGTGTGAAATTTTGCCCTATTCTGCCATGTTAAGAAATTCGTAAATTTCTAATAACTTATGAAATTTTTATATTGGAAAATTCATAGTCCGTGATATTCATGCCACTATCCTAAATAATATTTCAAAAGTAGTCTGACATCGTTACGATGAAAGTATCTCTGAAAATTGACGTTTATGTGAAATTTCGCTCCATACTGCCATGTTAAGAAATTCGTAAATTTCCAATAATTTGCGAAATTTTCAAAGTTGCATATTTATAGTTACTGATGTTCATTCCGGCATCAAAACTGATATTTTAAAACTGGTCTGACATTTTTACAGTAAAAAGTTTCCATTTAATGCACGTTTAAGTGAAATTTTGTCCTATTCTCCCATGTTAAGAAAATAGTAAATTTCTTATCACTTACGAAGTTTTTTAATTCGAATGTTGTAAATGAATAGGGTTCTTGCCAGTATCGAAAGTAATATTTTAAAACTGGTCTGACCTCTCTGCGATCATTTGTTCGTGAGATATCGTGTAAACAGACTAACAAACTAACGGACTAACATACTAACAGACACCCTACAGACGGACACCATACAAATTTTGTCATTTTCGGATTCCTCACACCTGAAAACGTGTGAAAAAGTAAAAAAAAAAACCGAGGCCGAAAATTTCACGATTACCTAAGTTCCCCATACCTATAGTATGATGGGGAACTAACCGAGATCGAAAATTTTGACGATTACCTAAGTTCCCCATACCTATAGTATGATGGGGAACTAAAACGAGCGAAATTCAGCTCAAAACTGAAAATAATTAAACTCATGAATGCGGTCCTGCGCAACACTGATTTAAAACGACGGAAATTCTAAATGATAGAATTTGTCTCTTAGTAATAAGTTCTCATGCGTATAAAGAAACGTATTGAAAATTTGAGAATAAAAAACCATGCAAAATCAGTGGGTACACTATTCAGAAGTGTTTGCTAAATAAATTTTTACTACAATTAAATTAATAAGTTATAATTAAGAGTTATAAGTTAATAAGTTTAATTAAGCGTAAAATTAAAAATAATTTTCATGGTAATTGGTTATTTTAGAAAAAGGGAAATTACCTATGAAAGTGTTCACAGAGGATAAGATCTATTTAGAAAAATAAAAAATAAAAAAAATTACGTAAAAATGAACTTTTAGTGAGTTTCGCTCGTTTTTAAAAATGAACTTGAACTGAGCGCGTTCATTTCTTTCAGACATGAGTTTGAGCGCGAACTAGCTCGTTTTTTACACAATGAACTTGAGTTTGAACTAGTTCGTTTTTTTCGTGAACTTGCACAACACTGATTCTTAAGCAATTTCCTCTCACAGGATAAATTTTGCCAATTTCCTCAATTATATCCAATTAAAATAAATAAAAAATAAAAACCGCTTGATGTTGCCTATCATACCACATTCTAAGTAAAATATGCTTTTTTGCTTATAAGAAATAAATATTTATTTTATTTTGTTTAGTGCAGTCTAAATACATGTTAATCTGTACTTAATTGAAATTTCACCCATAGACGTAGTCGATTAATTTTGAATGTCCTTGTGCTTGTTCGTACCTCATTTGTCCTACTTCAGTACAAGTTTCCAAGTAACATTTTCGTACTAAAAAGAATTAGAATGCCGAGTTTAAACTTTTTGCTAATATTTGTTCGTGTGTTATACTGATAATAGACACACACATATACTTTGGAACAAACAGCTAAAAACCTATTTGTCGGTTTTAGGGAACCTAAAAACGCGTAAATATATCAAACTCAGTTTCAAAAATTCTACCCCAAACAATACCTTCTCTTCCATACATGAGTAAGAAAAAGTAATAAGCATGCCGAATTGAAAATATAACATAACATAGAGATAAATAATACGATACATAATATGAAAATGGTTAATTTTTTATTATTTTATAAACAGTTAAATTAAAAACATGACTAAATTAATATTAATTGAATTTTTTGTTATTTAAAAAATACATTTTCCCGCAGTCATAATCACATTTAATTTTATATAGAACACACTCTGTTTCATATGATATTTTTTTTATAATTGCGACTCAGAATTAAAAAAAAAAAAAAAAAAAAAAAAAAAAAAAAAACTTCTTAAATAACAACTATTTAGTAATTATTTGTCAAAAAATTTCCTTTTAGTAATTATAATAATAATGTTGATGATGATGATGACGTTTTATTAAAAAGCGTTACTATAATTTTCATATTTATTTGTTTTTATTAGATAATGAGAAATTTTTTAATACGTGGGCAAGTAAAGCTATGTAAGTTTTAGTAATTAATAGGATTTATGAATTATACTCTTATTTGTTTATTTATTTATTTTACAAAACTCTATTTTAAAAAGAAAATCTTCTAATGTGTACTATCAAACAAATTGTTGTAATAAAAATCAATCAGTCAGTATGACTTAATACTAAGAATGCACGTCTTTTTAGAGATATACAAATACACACACATACGCAGTTAAACAATAAAAAGGAAATGCAATTTACTTTATTAATACCTATCACTGAAATTTGTTTTTCACAATATCAAAATGTATTAATTTTATGTATTTTGGATTTACCGAAACTAAACCTAAACACAATTTTTATATATTAGTCATATTTCTTGCTCAGAATTTGAAACATTTGAAGCGGTAAAAAATTCTGCCCTATTTTCTATCCTACACAAAGTAGGCTGCTTTAGATATTTCTCTAAATGCGTCTTCACTTTAAAAAAGGAAAACTACAAAGGCAGTTTTTTTTTTTTTTTTTTTTTTTTTTGTGTGTGTGTGTGTGTAACTTCTTTATAGAAAAGTAAAAATAATTTAACAGGAATGATAAGTCACATTTTTACATTGCTGCACTGCATTTTCTCAGGTAAAAAAATAACATATGTTTCAATGTTATGTATTAATGCATTTATGCGATTCTAAATGCATAGTACACTGCGGTCAATATATATCGCAAGCATCATAAAAAAAAAAAAAAATGTATTTGATTATAAAAGCCGAAAATAGGGGAAAATAAAAATTAATTTTAATTATTATATAACATCATAAAACTTTTACCATTTCAATAAAATTTATTAATTGCCTCATGGACTTATTCATAATTTTTCTAGTACTTCATGTGATGCTTGGCTTCATCTAATGCAATGTTTGAAAAGTTTTTCAATATCTATACATATCTATATATATATTGATAAATCACTTTATTTCTACTTTATATCTTTATTTCTATTAAATCATTAAATTAAGAACTTAATATTAAAAATATTCATTTAAGCAAAGAAGTAACTTATTTTTATCTTATTCATGAATCTACCTCGTTGCAAATGACGGTGTGATATTTATTCACATGCTCATTTATCAATGAAAAAAGGAAAGTGCTTTAGGCAATTGCTTTTGTGTACCAGAATTGGCCACACAACAAGCCTCCTCCACCTCCACGATCTTATGCAGACAAATGTTGTATATAGTCACAAGGTCACAATTCTCAATACACTGGATCCGTTTCGTTCCAAGTTCCAAGAAAGCCCCATGATGTTAAAAACATCTTGACCAAGAAGAAGGAAGATTAGATTCCAGATTCCTTCAAATTTTATTTAGGGCATACCAAGCGAAAGAACGGGGGGGGGGATGCTGTATTAAAAGCGCATCATAGTATTTATATGGTTTCAAATTTTACTTACTTATTTATTTATTTGTTCTATTAAACAAATAATTATTACTTATTTCTTTATTTGTTTTAAGAAATAACTGTTGAAATATATGAAAGTGTGAAATTTTTATTACCATTTTCATCTTAGAAAGCTCCTAAAACTAAAATTAGAATTTTACAAAAATGATGATTATTCCACTAAACACTGCCTTAAATATTTCAAAAAGTTATTTATATTATATGGTTATCGTTTCTCGTAACTAAACATTTACTGAATCTATATAAAATATTTTCAAAATCGTAAATATTTATTAAAAAAAAAAAAAAAAAAAAAAAAAAAAAAGAAAGAAAGAAAAAAGAAAAGAAAAAAGAATAAAATACAGACAATTTATGAATATTTCGTAAAATATACAATTATGGAGATTTTGCTAATCTTTGATAACATAATTTTCATAAAATTTTAAATGTAATTAAATATCACTATAATATTACACTCAAATTGCAAATTAATACATGTACAAATGCCTTCAAAGCTGCTAGGCAGGAAGTGTTGGGTTCAATCCCAGGTCGCTGACATAAAAGAATTTTCTTCTTTTCCCCGCCTTCAGCCCCTAAAGTATGTGTGACACTGTATTTTTTTATTTTTTTTCATAAACAGCGAGTGAGTATTGACAAAGTTTCATTAAAATCAAGAGGAAAGTGATATAAAAACAATTATTCTCTTTCAATCTGTCCTAGATCCCCCCCCCCTTTCTCCCAGGTATATACTAAGTAAAAGTGGTACCAATGTGATTGATTGAAATTTCTAAAAATGTATTATGAAAAATCATTCTTTAAATTCATTATTTGGTGTTTATTGTTTTTGCGATTTGCAAATTGCAAAAGTGCCCTTTTTTCCGGGTACCCTTTTTACCAGTACCTTTTTTTCCAAGTGCCCTTTTTTTCCGGGATCCATTTTGCGCAGTTTTTCTTTTTTCTGTCCTTTTCTTCTACTACTTTCCTTTTCATATTTCAGACAGAAATATTTAATATGAGTTTGTGTTTGAATTGCTTTTTCACGCTCAAGTTCGTGTAAAAAACGAACTACGCTCAACTCAAGTTCAGAATTAAAAAACGAGCGAAGTTCAACTCAAAACTCAAAAATTTTGAGCTAAACCCATGAACGCGTTCAAATGAACGCGTTCGTGCACAACACTGCTTGAATTGAAATATTGGTTTTATGTCAGGATCTTATTACCAACTGGACTTGTTTAACTTCCTGATCACTCCACCGGTCTGGTTTCGATGGCATTGAAGCTGTAGCTTGGCAAGCAACTGGATTTATCTGCTGGTATTTCTCTTCGGTTCTAGAGCAATACTTGCAATTTTCAAAGCAAGGCTTTCGTAACAACGCATCTGCATTTCCATGTAGAGCTCCTTCTCGATTACGTAATTCTAAGAACTTCTGGGTAGTTTATTTAGATTGTCTTAATGGGCAGCTTCGTTTGATACGCCGATTTCTTTCACAGCCCCAGCATTTAGCCATCAGATTTGCTTCTTTCTTACTCTCAAGACGGCGTAATGTCATAGTAAAACCTGTCAGATTTTTCTTTATCTCTTACAGGTCAGCTTGAGAGTCATCCAAAGTGACTGCTGTGCTGCTCTGGCGGTCTTTACGGGAGGCTTGTTGGGCTGTCACAATCTTCAGGATACTAATGCTGATTCAACATCCTTGATATTGGAAAGTCTAAGTGTTTTTTGAATTTCTGAATCTCACACGGCATCTGAAATATTCTAGGGCCAAATCATTATGAGTTTCAAGATGACAGTCCGAGAAAGCGAAGTGTGACAGCCTCTGAATATCTGGTGGCAGTTCTTATAAGCTTTCCCCTGGTCTCTGATAAAGGGACTTCAACTAGAGTCGACAATATTATTTAGACCATTTTCCTCCGAAACATATCTCCAGTACTCTGGTCAGAGCTTCGAAGTCATTTCACTATTCCTTCGGAAGTTTCCAGGGTATCAGCTAGCTGTGACACCCCGTAACCATGCTACCAGATGAGCAGTCTTGGCAGTAGAGTCCCAGCTATTATCTTCAGCTATGATGGAAAACTGTGTCATATACTTGCCAATATGATTTGCCATCGTAGGTGGATGGCTTAATTGATTCTTGATTTTGTATTCTTTTATCTCTCCTTTCATCTTCCTAGGGCAAGAATGTTAACTCTCTGGATCTTCTTCTTCTGCAATTCATCTCCTAACATTTTCTTCAAACTTCTTCTCAAATTTACTTTCCATTTCCGAGAATCTTCCTTTTAACTCTTCATCAACATTTCTTTAACTTTCTATTCAAAGCTCTGTGCTGTTTTCATAACCTTCTCTTTTATTCCATCCTTTCTGTTTTCCATTACTGTTAATTTACTCTCCAATACTTCTTTCACTGTTGAAAATTCCTCTTCATCCCATCTTGATACGATTTAATTTCTTCACCCAAACTGTCATTCGTTTGTTTTATTTCTTCACCCAAACTATCTTTTTTTTTTTTTTTTTTTTTTTTTTATTCCCAGCTTCCATTTTTTTTATCAATCCGGTTTCAATCCTCTCGTGTACATGCTTTCATTTCTTGATTCAAACTATCTTTCATCTCTTTTTTCCCTTCTTTGAATCAATTCGGTTTTCATCTTTTCTTGTCCTGTTTTCATTTGACTCATCTCGGCAGCTAACCCTTCGAGAAGTTTCTTCATTTCTTGCTCCATACCTCTACACTGTTAAATCTAGGTACTTATTATTGAGACAAAATTGCTTGTTTTCAAGTACATCACTTACTCAGAATAGCCCCGAAACAAAATGGCTAAATTTGAGAAAATTATGTGCTTATTTTTGAAATACACCCTCTTCTCAAAAACTGATACAGCATGTACACTAAGCGACAAAAAAAAAAAAAAAAAAAAAAAAAAAAAAAAGCCGCACTGCAGAAAAAATGACATACCTTTTTCATTTGTAATAACTTTAAAATTAATGGTTGGAACAAAGAAGAAATTCTACGATATTCTTTGTGGGATTTAACTTAGAGTAAAAATCATTTTACTACTTACAGAATTATAGGTGCTCATGGTAATGGATAGGAAGTTTTAACAATTTGATTCAAATTGACGTACTACAGACGCCGTACAGCAAGGTGCATTATCATCATGAAATGCTGTTTGAAGAAAAGTCTGAAATACCTCCAAAATAGTTGGTCAGGCGCCACTTTTATAATCACCGTGTTTTATTTTGAGTTAATTGATCCCTTGAGCCTGAAAATTTGCCCGATTCCTTGAAAAACTGTGCACCTCCGTAGCACAATGTACGGAGAAAATGTCACTGTTTTAAGAGTGCAATTTTCTTTAAGTCAGTCACATTTTCGTCCTCATTCTAGTTTTTTTCATCTGCTCGAAATAAAGAAAACTTGAATCATCAGAGAAAACCAGTTCAGCCTAATAATTTACTGATAATGTTTTTAATTTTTTGGTCAACTAAAGTATTGTTTTTTCTAATTATTTTCCTTATTAGTGGCTTTTTTCGCAGACCTTCTGTTCTTTAACCCGCTTTGTTTAATTGTTCCCGCATTGTTTTTCAAGAAAGTAATTTACTATACACTTTTTAAAAATATTTTTTAAGTTCTGAGCATGACACAAATCGATTTTTTAAACATTCGCTTTTTAACTTGCGGTTATCTTGCTTGGATGAGCAACATGACCGCCTAAAGTCCAATTCCCAGTTTAAACGGTCAAAAAAATTTATATTTTGCTAAAAAACATTTTACCAATATTTCGTTAACATTTAATTACTTTTTCATCTCACGTATTAAAATATTTTTTGATTTTCTTTCAAAAATTAATACTTTTTGTAGCATCGTTAACTGCCTTATTCTTACCATTTTTGAAATAATTTCTAAAATTACAGTTTTTCTGACAATTGCATCTTGTTTTTAACACTGGATTCAATGCTAGAATGTAAGTGGAGGACAACATAATAAAATCTGTTCGAAAATTTGCTTTTTAAACAATAAAATTGGCGTTTGTAGAAGGTAAAAAAAAAATAAGTGCGATTTTTTTTTTTTTTTTTGCTGCTTAGTGTACTTATTTCTGAGACACTATGCGGCTTAAAAATGATTCGATATGTGCTTATTTTTTAGACATCCCTCTTCTCAAAAGTGAGTTCACACGTGTTTGTTCTTAAGACACCACTCTACTTAAAAATTATTCTACATGTTCTTATTATTGATGCACCAATCTACTTAAAAGAAATTCATATTTGCTCATTTTTGAGACGCAACTCTACTTAAAAGTGATTCAACATGTGCTCATTTTTGTGGCGCTCCTCTACTCAAAACTGATTTTACATGTGCTATCAGTTTTGAGGACTTCATCTGAGCAGCTATCCCTTCGAGAAATTTCTTCATTTCTTGCCCTATGACACTGTTAAATCTGGGTTCTTATTATTGAGACAAAATTGCTTGTTTTTAAGAACATCACTTACTCAGAATAGCCCCGAAAAAAAATGACTTAAATCTGGAAAGTTTATGTGCTTATTTTTGAAATACATCCTCTTCTCAAAAATGATACAGCATTTACTCATTTTTGTGACAGCATGCCACTTAAAAATGATTCGATATGTGCTTATTTTTGAGACACCCCTCTTCTCAAAGTGAGTTGACACGTGCTTGTTACTAAGACACCACTCTACTAAAAAATTATTCTACAAGTTCTTATTTTTTAAGGACCGATCTACTTAAGAAATTCACATTTGCTCATTTTTGACCACTCTACTTAAATTTATTTCAACATGTGCTCACTCTTGTGCCACCTCTCTTCTCGAAAGTGAGTTGACAGGTGCTTGTTTTGTGCCTCATTTTTGTAACACTCCTTTACTCAAAACTAATTTGACATGTGCTCGTTTTTAAGGTACCCTTCTTTCGTGAATGTCGAGGGTTACATCTTTACTCAAAATTGATTAGACATGTGCTCATTTTTGAGACAACCTTCTTCTCCAGCAGAGAATCTTGCCTTCAATTGGGCATGCTCTTTTCCACTGAAAAATTCTTAATTCCCATAATCAGAAAAGCAATTTATTCAAAAAAGTACCCCAGATTAATTATATATATAAAAAAAAATTATTGGAAATTACTGGTGAAAAGGAGCATGCCTAGATTGAGGGTAGAATGCACCACTGTTCTTCTCAAAAGTGATTTGAGATGTGCTCATTTTTTATGAAACCTCTTCAAGTTTTGTAATGTCTGACCTCTGGCTGCTTCAGACCCCATCTTATTAATTACTTAACTTTAGAAGATAATTACAGAGACTCTTGTGTAAAATTAAATAAAACGTTTTATTTAAATTTGAATATGGGTAAAGGGCAGTGTAAAAAGAAACTCCCAATATAATTAAATGAATAAAATAAAGATAATATAAAATGATTATGTTCACCGTTGGTGGCTAGGATAACTGCCTTACAAATCGTGACTTTTATCAGCTCGAGAAATACTTCCAATGATCGCACAACGTCGCTGAAGAACAACTTAACACTCAAGCTAAATCTTGTACACTAAACTTAACAACTCTTTGTTAGATTTCCACTCACCAAACTTACGAACTTCACCGTCAAATTCACTAATAACTGGTCACTCGCATAAAGTTCTATTCTATCCAATACCAACAAACTTTCATTCCAACGTCTCGCTATTTAAGCGACTTCAAAACAGAACACATCCTTCACTTCGATTCACCAACTTCTTCATCCAAAAGTAATCCCAATCAGTAATCTTTACTCCAACTGGGTGGATTCTGATTTCCTTTTAGATACTCCATGCCGACCTAAAATCACCCCAACTCGACAACTCCAATTTATCGATTTCACCGCTACCGTCACCAATTACGCTGGATCCAGCTTACGTGTTCCCAACCTCTGATCAGTGTTGGGCATAATTGATTAAAAAGTAATTGAATTACAAATAAATTACAAATACTCTCGTGGCCTTTATATTAACATCTTTCTGATAGAGCTAAAACTGCATTTAAGAGCTTATCTAATCATTTTAATTGTGTAGATTTAATAGATTGGATAACAAAATATTAATTTTAATACATAACTTTATTTGATGGATAAAAATAAGACAGTAACGCAATTCAAAAAATGCTATTTCAGCCTCAAATACAAATCAAATTAAATGCTGTCACTTCCCAGTATACTGTTGTTTTAGATTTGTTCTTATAAAATTAAAATTTAGAAATTTGTATGAATCAACACACTAGGATTAAAGTAATGTATCACATTCATAGTTGGCCAGATTTTTTTTTTTTTCTTTAGCAAAAAGTTTCATTTTTGATTGACGCACCCATATCAGACACTGGGGACTGACTATTGAAAAACCAACACTGAACTCTAAGTTTTTTTTTTTTCTTTATTTTCATTAGTTTGTCACTTTATAACCTTAATTTTTTACTCAATTTATAGTTTATAACTTGATTTTTTTTTTTTTTTTTTTAGTTTGTAGTTTTATAAGCTTAAATTTTCTTAATTAATTGTTTAATTTTTTAAGCTCTCACTTAAAAAATTAAAGATGAGAGGATGTTAGGTAAGAGCTATAAAGAGCTATAGTATTATTTTCTCTCCCAAAAGGGCGCCAGAGGTCCCGTTGTTTTGAAGAGAAAGTTTCTGTTTTCCCGGAACTTAGTTTAGTTGTTTCTAATATAGTCAGTTTTTGAGTGTAAAGCAACCGATATGACATATTAAGTTGTTCTTAGGCCATTTTTTTTCGCCCATTTGAGATAGCGTTGAGCACCTAAGCATGACATAGAAAGGTGGCTCATAGGCCTTTCGTCTCATTTTCTCCAGAATTATATAACCCCATTTTTTGAAGTGTATTCGAACCATAATTATTCTTATGAAATGCGGTTTACATTTATCTATAGAAAAAACGCAGTTGATAAATAATTGTACTTCTGTACATAGTTCTTGTAGGTAATTCATATCATGAATATTTTTTAATGATCTGTTTATTTTAAAGAAGAGGATGATGTTCATTTTCAACAACAATTCGGTGCCATTCGTTACTCATGAAGCTATTTACAGGTAAAAATATTCTTGCCTTATTAAAATTACCTTGCATTTTATTAATTAAAGAAGTAATTGTTCTCCATTAAATTTTTAGAAGATATATTTTGATCAATTAACTGTTTTTCTTTATTAGCGAACCTGCATTTCTTGAACTCTGAATTCATCTAAGTAGATGGGAATTAGACCTGATCAGTAGGTCGGGTGAATCGATTACAGTAATTTTACAAAACACGTCTAATGTATAGCTTGAATTTTTTGCAAGATGACGAATAAAAATAAAATGTGACAGATACAGAGGATAATAGATAAAATGAGGTACCTTTAACTCTCATCAGTGGACATTTATGGTCGAACCAGTTTTTCAATTCGATGACATCGCTGCAAGTTGGACATCTGATAGGTCTAGTCAGACACTTTTCTTCATGAGATGAAAGCTGATCATTATGTAAATATTTCTTACAGTAAGAGCAACTGGCTGCCGCACTGCTATCTGAAAGAAACAAGATGTGTCTGTAAATAAAAGGAAATATATGCATCTATATATATAAAAGAGCAGAGTCTGTGTGTGTGTCTGTCTGTCTGTCTGTCCGCTATAGAATCCTAGGCCGTTTCACCGAGCGGGACCAAATTTGGCACGGTTAATGTTTACGACCCGAGAAAGACAACGCCGCAAGCGATTTTACAAAATTCGCCCCCCAAGGGGGGGAGGGGGGGGCAAAACGTAATTTCACAAAATCCTTCATATCTCAAACAAAAAAACAGATATCCGTAAAATTTTTGCTTTAAAATATAGCTAATACAAATGTCTAAAAATCGGTTTCTGGAATTTTTGAAATTCGGTCCCCAAGGGGGGCGGGGGGGCAAAACGTGATTTCACATGCGTAAGGGGGGGCTATGGGGCAAAAACAAATAGAAATACAGTTAGGCCGTTCAAAATTGGTACAGATAGGTTTAAGAGGCCTGTAAGTCGAATGGGGATATTTTCGATTGTGTAAATTTATTAGGAGGGGCGAGAAGGGGGGGAGGAGAGGGGGGGGCAAAAAAAATAAAAATAGTGTCAGATCGTTCAAAATTGGTACATAGAGGTTTCCGATACTTACAAATCGATTGCGGATATTTTTGAATTTGTAAAATTATTAGGAGGGGCGGGTAGGGGGGTGGGGCAGTAAGGGGGGCTATGGGGCAAAAACAAATAGAAATACCGATAGGCCTTTCAAAATTGGTACAGATAGGTTTAAGAGGCCTGCAAGTCGAATGGGGATATTTTCGATTGTGTAAAGTTATTAGGAGGGGCGAGAAGGGGGGGAGGGAAGGGGGGGGGGGCAAAAAAATAAAAATAGTGTCAGATCGTTCAAAATTGGTACATAGAGGTTTTCGATACTTACAAATCGATTGCGGATTATTTTGAATTTGTAAAATTATTAGGAGGGGCGGGTAGGGGGGTGGGGCGGTAAGGGGGGGCTATGGGGCAAAAACAAATAGAAATACAGTTAGGCCGTTCAAAATTGGTACAGATAGGTTTAAGAGGCCTGCAAGTCGAATGGGGATATTTTCGATTGTGTAAAATTATTAGAAGGGGGAGGGTAGGGGGGGGGGGCAAAAATATAAAAATAGTGTCAGATCGTTCAAAATTGGTACATAGAGGTTTTCGATACTTACAAATCGATTGCGGATATTTTTGAATTTGTAAAATTATTAGGAGGGGCGGGTAGGGGGGTGGGGCAAAAAGAGGGGGCTATGGGGCAAAAACAAATGGAAATACAGTTAGGCCGTTCAAAATTGGTACAGATAGGTTGAAGAGGCCTGCATGTCGAATGGGGATATTTTCGAAAGAGTGAAGTTATTAGGAGGGGCGAGAAGGGGGGAGGGGAGAGGGGGGGGCAAAAAAAATAAAAATACAGTTAGATCGTTCAAAATTGGTATATAGAGGTTTTCGATACTTACAAATTGATTGCGGATATTTTCGAATTTGTAAAATTATTAGGGGGGGCGGTAAGGGGGGCGGGGCTATGGGCAAAAACAAATAGAAATACAGTTAGGCCATTCAAAATTGGTACAGATAGGTTTTAGAGGCCTGCAAATCGAATAGGGATATTTTTGAAAGTGTAAAGTTATTAGAAGGGCCGGGGAGGGGGGGACAGAAGGTAAAAAAAATAGAGTTAGATCATTCAAAATTGGTACATCGAGGTTTTCGATACCTACAAATCGATTGCGGATATTTTTGAATTTTTAAAATTATTGGGAGGGGCGGGAAGGGGGGAGGGAGCGGAAGGGTAAAAAAATAAAAATAGAGATACATCGTTCAAAACTGGTGCATAGAGGTTTTTGATACTTACAAATCGATTGCGGATATATTCGAATTTGTAAAATTATTAGGGCGCTCATACATATGAATTCGCGCGTGCGCATCGCGCACGGGTCTACACTGCCGAAGGCAGTGGGGACCCGGTGCGACATTTTTCCCGATCAGAGTTTTTTTTTTCTTTTTTTTTACATGATAAAAATTAACGCAATTTTGAGAATTCATTAATTATAATGATTCATTTAAAAATAGTGACCAGCGAAGCGGGCGTAGCCTGCTAGTATATATATATATATATATATATATGTATATATATATATCAATGCATATGCTTCCCTCTTACTTTATTCCGAATTCTGTTTTTCAAAAATTTAACACCTTTTTGTCTAATTATTTTACTGTCATTTCATGACAATTTTAGCTTGTTTCGTTGAACTTAAGTTAAAGTTTTGTTTTTAATGTTTTATTTAATTTATATGTTTAACTAATGAATATAGCATATAGAAATTTCTTTTGGTATTACCTGTTTCATAAATGGAAGTTTCACCTGCTTCATAAATGGATTTGGAGGAGAACTCTCTTGTACAGATTACAGTAAGAACACCATCAGGAATAAGTGTGATTTTCTTTTCTAAAAGTTCGGATCGCTCCAGAAACTTAGCAAATCCCCAGTCATTTTCGTCTAATGTAAACACATGTGAAAGCTTCCGCTCACTTTCTGTCATTCCTTTAGTAGATTTTAGGTGAAAAGACCAAGACAAGCTTTTGGAAGGGTTGGATGATTTTCGTTGGAGAAATAAACTTATGTATCCATTGGATTTTCTCGATGATGAACCATTCGGATAGATCAACAAACACCAGTGTTCTTCATCAATTAAAAAATCAGGACTGTAATAACGTTTTCCATCTTCTTCTGGAAGGGCAAAAAAGTTTTCTATTCTCCACTCAAAAGTAAGTTCTGTTTTTTGAATTTCTTTCACTTTTCCAATGGCAGTCATGACAAAGTTTTATTTTATGCTTTTTATCAGAATCACTTTTGTTCTAAATTTTACCTTTCACTTGATTATCTAAAAAGGAAAGACACAAAAAAAAAAAAAAAAAAAAAAAAAAAAAAAAAAAAACTTGCAGATATAATTAATTGAATTTCCTTTTTATATTTTTCTATCATTTGCAAAAATTAACAAAATTCTTTAAAACAAAAAATTTATCAATGTATAATACTTATATGATTACATCTTAACCAAGATGAAACTTTGTATGCCTTTTGTAAGTTTTTAAATACATAATTTTGTATTAAATATTAATAATTATACATACAAACATAGAGTACAATAATAATAAACATTATTGCATATTGGGATGTTATATCCCATACTTTCCAGAACCATTATTATCATACAATATCAAACTTTGCAGTTTAAACTTTTTTTTTGTAGATAATGATTAAATACAAAATTTATAAAAGTTAGGGATGAAACGGATATCTGTTAACTATCCGGTATCCGGCCTATCCGGCTGAGTTTTAAATATCCGACGGGGTACCGGATATCAGCAGTCCGGATACGGATATCCAGGAGAAAAAATTCAAGCTTAAATTCCCCTCAGATGAAAATTTTGCGACATTTTTTTTTAGATCAGTTGCAGTTTGTAAAGGTAAAAAAAAAAAAAAAAAAAAATGCAAAAGTCGAATTTGGCCACTTTAGCAAACAAATTTAGCAAAAAGTAGCTTCAGGTTTAAGAGATATAGAAAGTCTATTTCAATTTTGTGCAGAGTTAGCTAGGATTTTCCAGTGTGATCTATAACATTTCTCCTAATCTTCCCCATAACAATAAAAAGAGCTAGCTGTTCGTTGTTGTTCCTGAACAAATAATATTCATCCTCTGCAGTGCATATAACTCTGTTTTCATGACTTTTGTTTAATAAGTTGAGAATGTTCAGTAATATTGTTAGTCTTGGAAGTAAAAGTTGTTAGATTGTTTCGAGAATGAGTCAAATAATGTGCATTTATTGACTAGAACCTGCCTGTTTATTTACAATCCACTTTTCCCTACACAACAAAGTTGTTCTTGTGACCATATATTTATACTAGCAGACCCTCTGGCATCATTGTCTGTGCTATTACCTATTCAATTAAACGTGTCATTTAACTATTCGATTTGAATTAAAAAAAAAAAAAAAAAAAAAAAACACTCTAATTTATATAAATTTGCACTTTTAATGGAATATCTTGCTAAAACACCTGAATTTAGAATTTCCCATTGCGCTGCATAGATATAGTCCCAAAAATTAAAATTACTTCAAATAGAAGTAATATTTAAATTTTCAGGAAGTCTGTATTTTCATTTTCAGATTGTTAAAGAATTAAAAAATATATATATTAAAAAAAAAAAAAAGCTCAATTATTTAAAGTTTATGATTTTCTATATTTGAAAAACTGAACTTACTTTTAATTAAAGAATTTTAATAAATAATCTAATTTTTTTTATTTATCTGTACAGAATATAAAAATATAAAATAAGTAAAAAGCATTTAAAGAAACAAAATATAAATTTGTTTTGAATCATTACTTTCTTCTATATTCAATAGAAGAAAGCATTTTATTCGTAAAAATTTTCAACTTCCCGTTTTAGGTGGATTTACGCATTTTGAGTGAACCAGAATTTTTAATTTGACCGTTTTTAGAAAATGTCTGTCTGATAAAAGTTTTGTGTAGCAGCTGTAGTTCAAGAGTTAATGCACAGAATTTCTTATAAATTTATACATAGTTGCGCATTAACAAAAAAAAAAAAAAAAAAAAAAGTGCCCATCGACTTTTGGTGCAAATTACTCAATAGGTGGCACTACTATATTGTGATTTCTCCCATTTAAAGGAGGACTATATCTCTTCTACTGTGTATAATTAAAAAAAGACTAAGTATGTCACAGGGCTATTATGAAATATGTTTATTTAATTCCTGTGCATATCGGCCAATAGACGATGCTGTTATGCAGTAATTTTCCCCTGAATGGAGAAATTATCTTGGATTTATTTGTGTATAATTACACAAAATTTGCCATGTGAGAGGGCCGTTTTTATGAAACATCATGTTGATTTAATTTTGGTGCATATTGGTCGATAGGGGGCTATACTATGCTCCAATTTACCCTGTGAATAGGAAGGCTAAATCTCAACATCTGTAATATTTAACTGCACTTAACTTGATATGCAAGATATATAAATAATAAGAGAACGAAAGCTGGCTTAATTTGGGTGTATATTGACCAACATATGTCGCAGTTTTCCCTCACCTTCTATGATTCTCCACTTGGCTACATCTCACAATATTTTGATTAAAAGTGCACTAAACTCCATATCTAAAATCTTTATTGTGAAAAGCCATTATTAAGTTTCTTCTGTGCATGTTAAACAGCGTGTAGCTTTGTTATGTAGAGTGATATAAAAGAAAGTTTCGTAATGGCCATAACATACTAAGCCACTGAAGCTTTTAGATTTTTTTTTTTTTCTTCTTTCTTTTATGTTTTCTTATAAATGTCTCAAACGAAAGTATTGGATTCATAAAAATTTTCTACATTTGGTTTTTGTTGGATTTACACATTTTAAGAGGTCCAGAACCTTGTTTGATCAATTTTTAAAAGTTTGTACAGTCGACAACAAAAGTGTCCAAACACTAGCAAAAATTCCTATGTAAAAAAAGTACACTTCATACGGTTTTGTTAAATAAATCCTTGTCGAATCCTGTTTTTAGTCAGTGTACGAACATGATTCGATAAGGAGTAAACAAAATCGTATGAAGTGTACTTTTTTTACATAGGAATTTTTGTTAGTGTTCGGACACTTTTGTTACCGACTGTATTTGTGTGTGTGTGTGACAAAAATTCCGTTCAACTGATGTCGGCCTTATTTAGGTGTATATCAACCGACAAGTGGATCTGCTATTATGATTTTTCACAAGCCTATATCTCAGCATCTATTGATTAAATTGTACCAAACTCCATATGTAAAATATTTATTGTGTGAAGCTATGGTTAAACTTTTGCACAAATAAAACAGTAAGTGGTGTGTGATGGCCACAATATATACGTTTTCTTATGAAAATAACCAAACCTTCAACTATGATTATATTAGTAAAATATTTCGTTTCATTTTTTTTTTTTTTTTTTTTTTTTTTTTTTAATACATATTAAGCACACATTTTTTTGTACTGTAAAAAATGTGTAAATGATAAGTTTTTGTTTTATAATTCTGAACAAAACCTACATTTTTGTGACAAATTGCAAGTGTAGGAATGAGTATGTTAGACTTCAGTTTTATTCTTCATCGCAATATTGCACAAATAAATAAAATGCTAAATAAATATGCTTAAGTAAATTATATTTAAAATGTGTTTAAGAAAATAGTATATGAAATATGTTTATATTTTATTGTTTTAAAATAAAGAAAAAGAAAAGAAATATACAACACAACAAAAAACAAAACTAATGCCAGATATCCGTATCCGGCAGGCAAAGGAGCCCCGGATATCCGATATCCGGCAAAATCACTATCCGTTTCATCCCTAATAAAAAATATTATTTGTCATCCATTATTATTTTGGTCATTTCAGTTACTAAATGTACTGTATACTTTCCTTTGAAATTAACAATCATATTTGGAATTGTTTCTTTTTTTTTTTTTTTTTACTAGCAGGCTTTGTCCTGTATACTGGTCACTATACTTAAGTGAATTATAAAAAAGGAATCACTATTTTTCAGAGTCGGTAGGCTTTTGACACATGCCACTTTTTTACAGTTTAAACCATGGTTAAAACCATCGAAAATTGTCAAAAACATATATTTATAATTTAATTGTAATATAAATTAAGTCTGATAAACAAAGTTTTGTTTATAAAGATGTTTTGAAAAACAGGACGTTTTTTTTGAGAAACATTCTTATAACATTTCAGTTGACCCATTCCCTACTGATGGTATGAAAACGCATCATTTACTTAAATATATATAGAATTTACTATGAGAATAAATATCTTGATCAACAAAAAATTTTTAAAACTGTAATGTTTGTGTTGACTAACTGATTTTTTTTCCATCACCAGTCACAATATGTACTATTATACAAAGAAGAACCTCTGTATGTGGAGGGTAGTCTCTGAAACTACTGAAACAATTAAAAATAATCTGGTGTGTCACTCACACGACTTTCTCTTACCCTGAAATTTAATACTATAAATACAGGTTGGAGATTAAGAGGTAAGATAACGATGTTATGTAAACCTATGTTAAACAATTCAAATTAGGCTTCGCTTCGGGAGAGTTTTATATGATAATTAATTCTGTGTGAGGGAAATATTTCTGTTTAAAAAAAAATAATTTATTTAAATTATTATTTAAAAAAAATTATCTTTTATGATAATGCAGACGATTTTCATATTAGAGAAGCAGTTTTACACTAAATATCCAAAAAAAGTCCATTTTATTCTCAGTATTTAAAAAAAAAAAAAAAAAAAAAAGATGTTTTCTAAGGGTTTTTTTTTTTCATTAAAAGTAAAATAAATCGATAACTTTGTTTCAAATTATCACAGACCGATGGTTCAACCATTCGTTTTAAAGGTATTGGCGAGCTCTTTTGAAGATACCCATCATGAAAATTTACTCCCATCGAGGGGGGACTTCCCCCCCCCCCAGGGGGGAAGGCGAGAGTCCTACATACACAAAAAAATTTTCCCAGTTGACTATCTCTATTACAATATATATATATATATATATATATATTCGTTTCATTTGGTTTAGTGCAGTCGATAGACGTTAAACTCTACTTATCTGCAATTTCCCCCATAGACGTAATAGAATTCCCTTGATTGTCCCTGTACACGAACCATTTGCTTGATCTTAACGAAAATCTTACTGTAGCATCCCTATATGATACACATTTAGAATACCAAGTTTGAACTTTCTGCCATAATTTGTTTTTGAGATATGCTGATAACAGACAGACACACAGGAGACACACACAGAGACACAGACACACAGACATAAACACAGACCATTTGCTAAAAACATGATTTTCGTATTCAGGGGACCTCAAAACGTGTAAATATAACAAAATCTCGCATTCGAAAATTTGGCCCAAAAACAATAGTTTCTCTACCTTATGCGTAAGATAAAGTAAAAAAATAATCTGGTGTGTCACTCACACGACTTTCTCTTACCCTGAAATTTAATACTATAAGTACAGGTTGCAGATTAAAAGGTAAGATAACGAGTACAGTTATGTAACCCTTTGTTAAACAATTCATATTAGGCTTCTGAAGAGTTTTATATGATAATTAGTTCTGTGTGAGGGGGCTACCGCCCCCCTCAACCCCCCGTTTCACTAATGCACCTACATTTATATAGAAATTAATTCGGTTAGTAAAAAATAATTCTGTTTTTAAAAAATAATTTATTAAAATTATATTTAAAAAAATTATCTTGTATGATAATGCAGACGATTTCCATATTAGAGAAGTAGTATAACACCAAATATCCAAAAAAAGTCCATTTTATTCTCAATATTAAAAAAAAAAAAAAAAATACGATTTTTTTTTCTAAGTTTTTTTTTTTTTTTCGTTAAAAGTAAAAAAAATCGATAACTTTGTCTTAAATTATCGCAGATCGATAGTTCAACCATTCGTTTTAAAGGTAGGCGAGCTCTTTTGAAAAATACCCATCAGGAAAATTTACTCCCCTCGAGAGTGGACTTCCCCCCCCCCCCAGGGGGGAGGCGAGGCTCCTACATACACAATTTTTTTTTCCCAGTTAACTATCTCATTACAAAAAAATTATATTCGTTTCATTTGGTTTAGTACAGTCTATAGACGTTAAACTCTACTTACCTGTAATTTCCCCCATAGACGTAATGTATTAGGATTCTCTTGATTGTCCCTGTACATGAACCATTTGCTTGATCTTAACGAAAACTTACTGTAGCATCCCTATATGATACACACTTAGTATACCAAGTTTGAACTTTCTGCCATAATTTGTTTTTGAGATATGCTGGTAACAGACAGACAGACAGACACACACACACACACACACACACAGACATACACACAGACCATTTGCTAAAAACATGATTTTCGTATTCAGGGGACCTCAAAACGTGTAAATATAACAAAATCTCGCGTTCGAAAATTTGACGCAAAAACAATACTTTCTCTACCTTATGGGTAAGGGAAAGTAAAAATCACTAATCAAAAGCTATTCTATCCCTGAGTGCTACCCATATAGCAAAATGTTTTCCATAGGAACTCCATCGGAGGTATGTTAATTTCTCCTCCGGAGTTCCTGTTTTTCCCACATTCCTCCTACGGTGTTCCATGGGTATTTCAAATGTCCGCAGTAGCGGCCTCCGTGGGAGAGCCTTCGTGTATATGGAACGGAGCGCAGTCGGAAGACAGAAGGAAAAATCGAATGGGAACTTTCAAGGTCATAAAACACTACGGAACTTGTTTTCCTTTTCCTGTATTGTAGTCTGTGATTCATAATAATAGTCTTTGCTATTTAGTTTATATATAATTATGTAGATCGAATTTATAAAACAGAATTAGGAGTAGCAGTTATGTCATTGGAATAATACGGCCAGTTCAATTTTAAAAGTAATATTGTAATTATGGTTAAGTTAAAATTGGGGGGGAAAGTAGAATATCTCGGAATTATTTGTGCTATATTTTCTTTTTAAGTTTTTATATACATTTTTATTGTTTATATGTTCATGACCTTATATCCAAAAAAAGTTCATTTTTATTTAAAAATACTAAGGGAAAAAAAGAAGCAACTAAATAAATAAAATGAGAATATAAATAAAAGAATTTTTAAAAAAGTCGAATTAAATATCTCAGAAACCTTTATAAAAATTATATTCACTTAAATATAGTGAAGTGAATAGCATCAGGCGTACCAAATATTAATAAAATAAAATAAAAATAAAAATAAAAAATGTAATAATAACAATATGGCAGTAACTTTTGTGAAAATAGCTATATTACTCTACATCGATGTTTCTGAAAGCTTTTGCTCTTCATACACAAACCATCAATGATTGGGATTCCCATAGCACAGGAACGAGAATAATCTTTCCCTGAACTACCCCCCCACACACACACACATCTCCTTAACGGCCCTCTTCACTTACCGTCGCCGGAAGCCCGAGCCAATGTTATTCTATGGGGAAATTTTCTTTACAAATAACTTATTAACTAATACATATTTTTAAATTCTGTTTTCACATTCAGAAAGTTCCCAACTGTTAAATTGACGCACCTTTTTTAAAAATGTATTTTTTTTATTTTTAATATTTTATTTTGAAATTGCAAAATGAAAAAATTTCACATATTGAAAATTCGTATTTTGCAGCTTCAAAATAAAATATAAAAAATTAAAAAAATATTTTTTTAAAAAAAGGTCCGTCAATTTAACAGCTGGGAATTTTCAGAATGTGAAAACAGAATTTAAAAATATGTATTAGTTAATAAGCTATTTGTAAAGAAATATTTCCCATAGAATAACATTAGTTTCGGCTTCCGGCGGCGGTGAGTGAAGAGGGCCCTTAAATAGAGTTTCAGCCTTTGCTTGTTTTTCTATTCATCTTTTTTCTTTTAGTCGATTTTTGTCTATTTTCAATTACAACAAACTTACTTTAAAGCTATGATTCTAGTAAAAAACTAAATAAGAAACAGAGGAAAGAATTTCTTGGTTTTTCACGTTTTTAGATGGCTTGAACTTGAATTAATCATTTTTTAAAAAATGCTCATCAGTCTGTGATAAAAGTTTTCTGTTAGCTCTAGCTCAAAATCTAATACACAGAATTTTTTATGAATTTTTAAGGTGACCATAATTAAACTGATTATTCTCAATTATCAATCCACAATTGCATTGCGAGAATGGCGCCAACTTTGTGGAAAGATTAAATAAAACAAAAAACAAAGGATTCCGAAAAAAAAAAAGTTTTTAAACTTACCGCTGTGGCAATATGTGACACTTTTTTTCTAAGCTTCCGTCTTTTTTTTTTTTTTTTTTTTTTTTTAATATTTAAAATTAATAATTGTGCAATTGACAAAGTATTATTTTTGTCTACAATTCTTATTTTGAAATTGGAGACTTTGCATTAATTTGTCACATAATTTGCATTTTTTAAAACTGTCTTTGCACAGCATCATATATTCTCCTAGTGGAGACATTTTCATAACTTCAGCATTTTCAGACTTCGCATAAAATTTACCGCCATTCCCGCAATTAGATTGGGCTACAGAACATTATGAGCACTGTGAGTTTAATTATGGCCATCTTGTATACTCAAATGTATCTTGAAATAAATTAGTGCTTATCAACTTTTGGTGCAAATCGCTGAACAGGTGGCGCTGTTTGTTGTACTGCAATTTCCCCTTTGTTTAGGAAGGCTAAATCACAGCTTCTATTAAGCATAATTGCATAAAACCTGATTTGTAAAACCGGCATTATGTATACATATATTATTTCAATTTGGGTATATATCGGCTGACAGGTGGCAGCACCATGATTCAAATCCATGTACAGTAAGGCTATATATCAACTTCTAGAGTGTATAAAAAAGAAAAAAAAAATCTTTATATGTGATGACTTCCCAAATATTTATGTAGGAACTTAAATTTTATTAATCGCATTGAGATTTATAATGATGTTGAATAATACATTCCTTTGTTTTAAAATATGTTCATGCTTCTGACAATTTTATAAATGTGCTGCTTTAAATTGAAAAAAAAATAATAATAATAAATAAATAATAATAATAATAATAATAATAATGTAGCTACACAATGACACAATTATGAACAAAATGAAAAATGCAGCTAAATACAATTTTTACTTTTAATTATTATTATTATTATTATTTCTCATCAAAATACCGACGATTTGATATAATTTTTAAACATCAATAAAATAAATTAATAATATTTATAAAAAATTAATATTTCCCATACTTTTTGAAAAGATAAATGAATTTATAATAAATTATTAAAATACAAATTAAAAGAATTTTTTTTTTAAATATTTTGGTTCACATGGAGTTTAATATTCAAAAATATCTTCCATAAGGTTTATTTTTAGATACTAATTATTATTATTATTATTATTATTATTATTATTATTTAGAAAATATATGCTCTTGAAATCCTTCATGGAAATCCATAAACAAAAGCAATAATTTATCTGGAAACACTAACTTGAGTTTTTTTTTTTTTTCGCTACATCAAATATGTTTGAACACAAATTATAATTATTTCAAACATTTAGTAAGTTTTAGGTATTAAGATAATTTCCATTATTATATCATTACCAGTCCATCTGTGACGGCCTAGCGCTCAATCTTTACACATTTATTTCCAAATTTATTTTTCCTTGTGAGTTCAAATTACTAAATACTGGTTTACAGGATATTTAAAACAAATGACTTTGTCTCTTAAATTATGATATTTATATGTTTTAGTTTCGAGCTCTAAATGTCTTCAAAAAATTAAAAATGACATCGTAATTCTTTAATTAAAATTTTTTAACCATGTGTCTATTTAATTATTTATATTGCTCATTTCTCGTGACGTGGTTGAATTCTATATATTTAATTTATTATTATTATTTTCCCTGACATATTAAAAATCTGCAGATTATACAGATTGAATCAATGAATGAATCTTTCAAACCGTGCAAATCCTGGATAAATTTCAGTTTCTTTATCTCTATACATTGTTGCCTTTGTGATGTAAGTTATTCCGTTAAATTATTCTTTATCATTATTTTATTAAGTTTAAATGCACACATGGAAACCATGAATAAAATTGTAGTTTGATTATTCCAATGCATAGTTTTAGCTTTTACATCATTTTTAACGTTAGTTCCGGGAAAACTGGGACTTTTATTATAAACAAGATTAAACCTATACCGTTTTTTCAGACTACCTATTATATGTGCCATATACTATTAGTCTATACAGTACCGTTTAAAAGGTAAAATACAAAAGTTTCGTTAATTTTGCGGTCTGAAGCGCTAGACCTGAAGCAGTTACGACCTTGATTTGAAGCAGCTTTAACAGAAAATAATAATATTGTTAATAATAATTAAACAGAAAATAAAAATGAAAATAAAAAATAATTTTCATAGCTTCGTTATGGATTACACAATGCTATATTATGACAGGTTTGACGCTTCCGAAAATGTTTATTATGTATTAATCATGCAAATAATTTTTAAAATATTCTCTTTTACCCCCCCCCCCCCAAAAAAAAAAAAAATAATAATAATAATAATAAATAAATAAATAAATAAATAAATAAATAAATAAATAAATAGGAAAAGTGCATTTTTATGTATATGCAATATATAGATTTAGTTATTATTTATTTTTATCTTTTCATGAAAGAGTGATTTTAAATGTTTTCATTTTGCTTCAATTTATTTGCCTTAACTATTTGAGTTTATTTATTTATTTTTTTTAATCTATAAAAACTTTTTAAGATGTATTAAATAAGAAAACTTGTGTACAATCAATATTCAAACTAAAAACTTCCTCACACACCTTAATGCTTTTCCCATGAAATGCAGTGGCATGTGTTTGCACCTGTGGAATTTTTCTTCCCCCATCTTTGTTTAACTCTTCAGTCCCATGAGTATGAAATTTTTATCTACCTCAGAATCCTAGAAAAACGGCCGAGATTTTACTTCCATTCACGGATTAAAAGAGTCGAAAGTACACAGCGGTTTCTTTTTCTATTCATATTAGCGGAAGAATGGATTATTGTCTGGTCAAGTTTTACTGCATAGAGGGTGTGCAATATATTTTCCACGAAATGCCTGGTGCTATGGCCAAAACGAATAATTCTGCTTTCGAAACTTAATACACATTATAAGAATTCAAATTCACATAGGATTTATGCAATGTCATAAAGCAGATATTATATTGTCTATAATAATAATAAAAACTCGATGCATTTTATTTTGCTTATTTTAAGATAGGAGACATGCAGGGTTTCTAGCAACTTCATTTTATAAATTCTTTTTTTTTTTTCAAAATTTCTTTTTTATTTACAAAAATTAACAATTAACTAAAGTGTAAAGAATGATTAAACCGCTGTGTTATAAAGAATATTATATATATATATATATTATTCTTTATATAAATAAAGTGTGTTTTATATTTTGCATGCAGTGCTTTGAATATATATATATACACATATAGCAGCTAATACAAACGGAATATGCAATTTAAAATATGCAAATATTCGTTCGATATTCAATCTTATCAAGAAAGAAACTAATTTTAAATTTCTGAAAACGAATAAAAAAGCAGTAAAACAAAAATGATTTCATAAATATAATTTAATTATATAGCTGAGTCTTATTATTTCTGATTCAGACTGCCGCTCGTTGCGTGATTGTAAACACTACACACGCACATGTATTTGTATATATGCATATGTATATAATTTTAAATCATAGTAAAATTTAATATAAGAACAACATAATTAATGCCAATTTCATCCAAATATATATATATATATATATATATTTCTTGAATCATATCCAACCTTCTGTTAAATTTACCTTTTTTTTCCCTTTTTATAGTGAAATTTGCAAAACAACACGTTAAAAAATAAGTACATTTTAAACATTTTTCTTTTCTTTTTTAAATTTATGAATTATAAATTGTCTTTTTTTTTTTTTTCTTTTTTTTAACATTCTAAAAAACAATTCATTTAAACATAAAATTAATGTGTTAGATGTTTAAATAATTTGTTTAAATTTTGAATACTTGAATTTCAACAGTAATTTAAATTTTTTAAAGTAAAATTTATTTAAAACATTTTAATGCATAAATAATACATATACATGTATCACTGTATGAATAAATCTATCTTCTTAAACTGATAACAGTGTTTTTTTTTTTTTTTTTTTTTTTTTTTTATGACATTGTGTAAGAATCGCTCTTTTAATCTAAGTATTTTTAACTATTTATTTTTTTCAAAGCTTGATAAATGCAATGCAATTTTATAATAATTTTTAATTGTTATTACAGACAATATGCATTATTTCAGACAATATTTTTTCAACTTACGATATTTTCTTGCAAACATTTTTTTTCCCTTTATTTATTTATTTATTTTTATTTTTTTATGTAAACATATAAATATCAAGATATAGTCAAATACAATAAAGAAAATAGTTTTATAAACGTTTTAAAGTAATCGTGTGAGAAGCACTTTTTCTTAAATCATTAATCCAATTATTTTTAAAAATCTTTTTTTTTTTTTTTTTTTTTTTTTTTTCAATGGATATGCAAACTTGATAAGATTTTTTTTTTTTTTTTTTTAAACAAATGGTGTAGTAAAAAGAAATAAAAAATAAAAATTAATAGCATTTCTTTTGGGTCGATATAATAACCTGAAAGAGCGATATATATACTGTTTTTCGGCACAAAACAATTGATATGAGGAAGGTTTTTATTTATTTTTTTTTATCTTTTATTTTCTTGAAAACACTTTTATTTTATTTTTATTTTTTTTAATTAAAATAATCTAGAGGTTCTGCTTTTGTATTTAGTCTGTAGCCTGTACGCGAGCAAAACAAACTGGTTGAAACACGTGCGGTCACCGTCTCCAGATTTCTGACAGTGGTCGTGATTGCGCATGCGCCTAGCAAGCACACCTGCTCAAGACACAGCACTCCAATCGGGTTTCTCCAATGGAAATTCTAGGGACGAAAATCCCTTGTAAGTGTTTCCGAAGGCCTTCCCAAGGGAAAAAGTCCCACGGAGGTTTATCCCGAGAACTACCTGCGTACTTTTATCCTTAGGAATGAAACATTTCGTTTTCCCTCGGATTTCCCACACATTTCCGTTTTCTTCCGGGAAGAATCTCGGATATATAGGGATATCCCAGGGAGTGATGTAGGGAGATCGTTGCTATATGGGTACAGGCTATAAGTAATTTTGATAAAATATTTTTTTAGTTCAAAATTTATATACTATTATAATTAAAATTTCCGTTAAAGTCATGAGAAAATATATATACTGGAAATCAGCCATTTCCTAGTCATTCTCTTTCTTTATCTTGTATGACGTGGTTATTGCGCCTAGAGTTCCTCCAATACAGGCTGGCGCATCAGGCCTTTTGTTTCATACTTAGCGATTGTTGCCCACGCGGTCTGAATTTCAAGTGTTATCAAAACACATAAAATGGGGGTTGTGCAGCCGAAATTTGCTCAAATCGTACCAGAGCTGCTTTTAGAATGATTTCCAATAGATGAAGAAAGGCGAAAAAAAAAGTGCTATTAATTGTTCAAGAGAAAATTGTACGCCTAGCTTTCAATCACAAATATGCAGTGTAATTAGGATATGTTTTCGTGCATTTTTTGTATCAATGATTTGTTTTTATTGCTATTTGATTATCTAAATGTTGTATTTTACAACATACACAATTTTTCAACGTATATAAATACTTAAAATTAATTAATTTAACAGTAGCAGTGATGTCTATTTTTTACAAGGGTTATAAGAAAAATTTGCCAAATATTACCGCCAAACTTATCATGGGCAAACAATAATTCTCTATCCTGTTTGGGCAAACCCCTATTTTTGGCGATAAAGACGCCCAGTAATACGTCTGCAACTAAACGTCGCCAAGCTATATTTCCGCTGGGCAATAATGGTCAGCTGTGAGTTCTGGTTTCTTCCCCAATACCTGGCTAGTACGTGCAGAATTTTTTCTGTTAATGATTCCTATGTTATACGTAATTTTTTTAATGACATAGAAGTACGGTTTCAGAGAGGGCAGATCCTGCGAATTAGCATTGCACCACATTAAAAGCTCCTGCGCCCTTAATTTTTTTGCAGGAAAATATACCATTCTAGTGTATATTGACCGAATGTACCCATTTTCTGGGGATAAGTGGGAACTTCCTTTTTTTTAAAGGCACTTTTCTAAGTTTTAAAAAATTGCAAAAAATAAATTATTAATCAATAATATTTTATTTGTAGTTCTCATTTATTAGGAATGACAAAAATACATCCATAATTGGATAATTGTAGCAATTTTTAACGCTTCTCTATTATAAAGGTACTTTGATCTGGTCAGCCTACTCTAGTGTCTCTTGATATCAAGAGAGCCTTCGACAATGTAGAATGGCCACACATACTACAATCGTTACAACAACTAAACTGCCCTAGGAATCTCGCGGGAGTCATCAGTTCATATCTATGAAATAGAAAAATCTATGTTAACTGGGGCAATAGATAACTGAAATGCCCCAACGAAAGGCTGCCCTCAGGGTTCATGTCTGGGATCATTCCTATGGAATATCATAGCCAATAACATTCTGATCAAAATAAACTCTGAGGGCTATGAAACCTGTGCCTACGCTGATGACTTCTCAGTTACTATTATCTCTGGGAAACGGAGGAAAGATCTGGAGCACCAAGCCAAGGGTGCCCTCTCACTTTTTAGCAATATTTTAACAGCACTAGACCTTTCCTTATCTTCATCCAAAACCCAAGCCTTAACTTTCGCATACCCTAAAGCTCTCCAAAGGTCTCGAGTGATGAGGATCAATGGCGTTAGTGTTAAACACGTACGCTACCCAAAACTTCTTGGTGTGACAGTCGACAGGAAGCTCAAGTGGATTGCCCACATCAATGACCTAAAGCTAAAAACAACTTCCCATTACCACAATGCAGCCAAAAAGGTAGGAAAGAGGTGGGGCATCTCAACCTCTTTCCTGAAATATGGTATAATACCATAATTCACAAAATTATTACATATGGTGCGGGCATCTGGGGCGGTCACCTGACGACGACTGCCAAGACTAAACTTAACTCTGTACAGAGGCCATTCCTCTTGCAGATGTCCAGAGGCTACAAAACAATTTCAACTGACTCATTGACCGTCATCACAGAAATCCTGCATGCAGACTTGCAACTTCAATACAATTTTCAAAAAACTAATATACTTCAACTCGACAACTCAAACATAGCAAGCTTCCTTTTCCCAAGTATTCCGATTCAAACCTTTTCCAAAACCTGGGATATCCATCCAGCAAAGGATGCTGCATCAGAATTAATTAATTGCAACATTAATAGCTATTCTCCCTCTACTCCTGTGGCAATTTACAGAGACGGCACCAAAACTCATTATGATGTTGCGTCGCATTCTGCGTGCTAATCAACAATGAATCTATTCACTAGTGGTCTTGCAGACTCGAAGACTTCAATTCTGTATTCCAGGCAGAGCTTTTTGGAATTCTAAAGGCTATGGAATGGGTAGAGGGGAAACCTCCACATACATTCCTTCATTAACATCTACAGTGACAGTCTCTCGGGCCTACAGGCCATTGCCTGCCACAGGAGTAGGCTTCCAATCATACTTGAAATTAAAACTAAACTGTACAATTTAAAATCTAATGTAATCCTGGCACACTTTTCTGCCCACAACGGTGTCGTCGGAAATAAACTGGCTGATATTCTGGCAAAAAATGCCACTGAAAATAGCCTTATATAATATCCCTTGCCCGCCCCCCTCATTCGTCAAACAAAAATTAAAACTTCAACTGATTCAAAATTGGCAAATATCTGTAATATGTCTCAGAATAAGGTAGACACACGCACAATTTGACCCCCATAGCCACAACCAATGACTGGAAACTTACCACTCCTATAACAGCCTTTTTGACGGGCCATGGCCCATTCCCAAGCTACTTCCACAAATTTCATCGCCGACGCTCAGCCCTTGTGCCCTTGTGGCGAGGAGGGAAATGCTTTGCATTATTACTTTAACTGTGTCCTCACTTCTGCCCACCATATTAGAAATCCTTCCCCCAGACCAGTAAACTGACTGGACAACATTTTAACTAGACCAAATCTAACTAACAAACTCAATACGATTTTCTCCCTATTAATGGATATATCAAATGCCACTGATTAATGTTGTTATCAATGACACTGCCTACTGGTTCAGACAGGAACCTAGACCTCCTCAAGAGCGACATCTACAAGTTTATCATGTGCATGCTCTTCTGTAGAAATGGATTCAACGATCAGTAACCTGTTGCCCCTTTTCGCGAGGAGCGCACGCCCGGCAACAAGTGATTGCACCACAGCACTATCTTAATATGTTTCAGCTGTTTTCCTCATGAACTCTAAATGAACTTTATCGACCAGAATTAGATCAAACCAAGAACTTTTTTCTCAGTTATTATTTTAACCTCTCTCGCCCTTTGTCGGTCTTGGGCTACAAGCCTGGCGAAACTTTGTATTTTTTTTTTAATTGGTTTTCAATAAACCTCGGTGTAGTTCTCTTTGTCTTGATATTGAATCGCTTCAAGAGCGATGTGCGAGGGCTGCTCCCTGTTAAATGACATAGAGCAGCAATTTATTTCCGAGTCTTACCGATCAAAAAAATTTTATTTTTGTAAAACGTTTAATTACTGGTCCTGCTTAAACATTTTTGCTTTCTCATCGAAATTTTAATACTTATGAGTCATTTAAGGCCGCGTTAATCTCTGAATTTCTATACAACATACTGTCCATTGAAATACATAAACAGCTGGAAAACAGGAAAGGGCGTCCTAACGAAACTACTATGCAATATTTCCTAGCGATGCGCGAAATTGCCAATCATGGTAATGCTGTTATTGACGAATCTTCAATTACACAGTACACTATTCAAGGTATACAGGACAACCCTTCTGTAAAAATTCTTCTTTGCGGAGCGAAATCTTTTACAGAGTTTAAAGAAAAATTGCGCACATATGAAACAGCTTTTAATACAATAAACTTAAATCAACGAAATTCAGTTAATTATAAACAAACACACAACAGTTGAAAACGCGGTACTGGTCAGTCACAACTAACTTTAACTCGCGAATCCAAATGTAATATTGGTCTAACCCCTCAAAATAAATTATGTTTTTCAATTGTAACGACTTCGGTCATTTATCTAAATTTTGTCCTAACTGCCCAAGTAGCACCGGAACGTTCTTTGAACGTCTAATAACGGTTACAATAGTTCAAACACCGTGTGTCGTGTCAAAAGAACGTTCCATTAGACGTTCAAAAATTGTATTATTTAGAATGTTCTAAAAATGTGTGCGTTGTACCTTCCATAAAACGTACAATTTCAGTTCTATACAAAACATTTAAATGTAACACCGTCATAAAACGTTCTGTCTCAGTGAGATTATTACCAATAGGACTATATATGCCCAGATTCACTTTTGATTTCGTAATATTCATTGAGTGTTTGTTTAGGATTAAAACAAACTAACTACACGAGGGTCCTAGGTCTGGATGGTGTGCCCTCCGTGGAAATCATTCTAAGAATGCCTAACCCTTATTTACGAGAGTTTCAAAGAAAATCACGGAAAACTCCGAAAACCTAAGTCGACGAGCGCGACCAGGAATCGAAACCAACGCTTCCCGTCTGTAAGGTTCGAGAGTAGAACCTCGCGGTCACTAATACTCATCGGGAAGTTACAGAAATGAGTTTTTTTTTTTTTTTTTTCTTTCTTTAGGCATAATTTTAAACTTTTATTATATTTTATTTATGATTCTATTTAAGTTTGAATGTTACTGGTAAATTATCAATATTGATAATGTTTATAAATCATTACTCTCTTTGATTCTTCTTATTTTATTTATTTATTTATTTTTTAAATCCAAATTTTATTTAATAAATTTTAATAAAAGAAAATTATTTAATATATATTTAAAAAATTACTTTCTTAATAGAGGAAAATTTTACGTAGCCATTCTCTTTTAATTAAACTGTTTAAAAGAAATCTTCTACCCATCGCACTACTTTATTCTGTAACATTCTATATAACAGCGCCACTTAACCAGTTAACATGAACAAAAATTTAATAAACACTGTATCTCAAAATTAAAATTTTACATATTAAATTTGTTGCAGATTTCACTAACACATGCTGAGGTATAGCTATCTGGAAAAATTGCATAATACTATATCGGCCGATATATACCCAAACTGAATTATCATAGATTTTCATAATATATATTTCACATACTCATGTTAGTGAATTTTTAATAATAATAATAATAATAATAATAATCTGAGATATTGCTTTCTTTTAAACGGGATTGAGTTACAGCACAGTAGTTCCACCTCTCAATCAATATATGCTCAAATTAGATCACCATAGTTTAACATAATACTAACTCACATATCAAGTTTGGTGCAGTTTTATTCAATAGAAACTGAGATACTGCCCTCCGTTACATGGAAGGGGGGGGGATTACATAATAGCTGAGCACCTATTAGGTCATATATTCCAAAAATTAATCAGAGCTAGTTTAAATAAAAGTTCAACTAAATATCAAGTTAGGTTAAATTCTGTCCACTGATTCTTCAGATACAATTTCCACAACATTTTATTAAGATGCGCAAACAAGTTCTAAAAATTGTTGAATCCTATCAAGGAAGTCTCAAAGAGTGTTAAAAACCCTAAGTCGAAAATTTACATGCATCCATTGCATTCTTTTTATGTATACAGAAAAAATAAAGTGTATGCCATTTCTTATCCTTTCACTGAATATTTTGTTCAATACTGAAATGTACACTAAAACAAAATATGCTTTTCCGTTTAATTCGAGATTTTAAAATGGAAAAATAAAGTGATCTCATAAGTTTTTAAAATACTTTATAAACTGCTGTTTGTAAATAATGCAACACCATGAAGGAATGCGAATAACAAAATGATATTTATTCGGCTCATACATTATAGTAAGAAGAACAATTGATTAAAATTTCAGCAAATTTGGAGTAATATGTACTAAGAAAACAGTACATAAAGCAGCGACCTCTGTGAGCAATAATTCCACTTATCTGCCTAGGCATTGAATCAAACAGCGATTGGATGACATGCACGGGTAAAGCTCTTCATGAAGTTTCAACACGATGCCATAATTCCTCGATCGTAGTTACTGGTGAATGTTGGGGGCCAGTCGCTTTTCAACGATTAAACAGTCATTTTCATTGGTGCAAGATCAGGAGAACGCACTGGCCAGAGCAACAGTCGAACATATCCTGAATGAAGGATTATCCGGACAATATTTACAACTTACGGTCGTGCATTGTCCTGCTTAAGTATTGCGTTTCGTAGGCCTTGAATTTAGGGCACAGCGAAGGGCCTTAACTCGTCAGAAATGTAATGGCTGGTATTCAGAGGGGCGGAAATTAAAACAAGAGGTGATCGAGTTGTGTATCCAATGGTACCACATACCATCACTCCAGGTGGTGACCCAGTATGCAGCTACCAAAATTTTGATTACCCTCAAAACTGCATCACTGATACGGACGCCTTTAATGTGTGATTAATGACGAACCTGGACGCAGGAAGGGCGTGAAGTCGCCTTTCAGACAAATCACAACCCTGTTTACAGCATCAAGATTGCCTTATCCGTATTTAACGGCATTGTCAATAATGAACAACGCCAGCTGGGATTCGGCATCGTCACACTGTCCATCACATGCAGTGATGGTATGGGGTCCCATTGGATACACGTCTCGATTACTTCTTGTTCACATTCCCGGCACTCTGAAATGCTGTCATTAAATTTCTGGTGAGTTAAAGCCCGCACCTGCTCTCTATATTCAAGGCCTCCGCAGCGCCACATTTAAGCAGGATAATGAACGACCGCAAGTTGTCAGTATAGCCCGGACCTTCCTTAATACATAATGTGTTCAACCGTTGCTCTGGTCAGCGCATTCTCCTGATCTCGCACCAATGAAAATGACTGTTTAATTGTTGAAAAGCGACTGCCCCCCCCCCACCACTCACCAGTCACTACGATCGATGAATTGTGGCATCGTGTTGAAGCTTCATGAAGCGCTTTACCTGTACATGTCATCCAATCGCTGTTTGATTCAATGCCTAGACAGATAAGTGCTGTTATTGCTCACAAAGGTCGCTACTTTATGTACTGTTTTCTCAGTACATGTTACTCCAAAATTTCTGAAATTTTAATCAATTGTTTTTCTTACTGCAATGAATGTGCCCAATAAATATCATAATGATATTCTCATTCCTTCTTGGTGTTGCATTTTTTACAAACAGCAGTATAAAAATTTAAATAATTGTTTAACTCAGCTCCATTTTTCCTTAAAATATTGACTATATGTTTTCTACAGCTATAAATGCTTAATAAATTTCTGTTTCAAATGATGAACTTTGAAACATGATTATTGCGGATGTAAAAAGGGAAGGACAGATGAAATTGACAACTGTGGATTGCATTTATTTAATTCTTGCTGACCGTGCAAAGTCAAACGCCAACGCCAGATCTTGGGAATGTCGTGTCCTTATGTGAGGCGGTAATTTTAAAACATGTAAACTGTTTTGTTCAGTTTTAGCGTTATAATGACTTGGATAAGCTTTAGAAAAGGTAAAAATGTAATATTTTTAACCTGTAATATTCTCTATGTTCTATTTATTAAAGTCTTATTTTAATATCAATTAAACAATCATTTTCATATCTGCGTAAGTTCTTAAGACTAACTTTTGATACTTGTAAGCAGCGTTGTATCGCAGAAAAAACTGCTCCTGTTACAGAAAACCGCTTAGAACTTATGGATTCATTTTATTAATTTAGTCTTCTGAGATGGAAATTGTTAAAATGACTATTTTTGCTTATTGTGTTTCTGAATGAAGAAGTAACATAAAGAGTTTAAAAGATGAGACCTAATTTTAAGTGAATGCCCTTCCAGACTGGTCATTGTGTATTTTAAAATGTTAGTTGCAAGGGTATTTTCTTGAAAATTCTTATGAAGAAAATTAAGAAGGTTTGTAATTCTTTTTTTTTCTATTCTTTTTAAATTCTGAAGTATTTATTTAATGTTTAGATGATTATATATATATATAATCTAGGTTATGCAAATTGCATATATTTAAAATAATATCTTAAGTTTCACCGACTTATAATTTTAAATATATCTTTACTGTTATTTATTAAATAAAATATATGGACTTGTTTAACTGCATAATAAAACAAAGATTCAATTCAATTTTATTCCACATCTTTATAAAAAAAAAAAAAAAAAAAAAAAAACATATTCTGCTTTCAAAACAAAAAAAAGACGATATTAATAAGTACATAAATGATATACTAAGAAATGATATATTAATCTATATCATTATATAAAGCGCAAAAAATTGTTTGTTTGTGGAGGGTAATCTCTGAAACTACTGAACCGATTTAAAAACTTCTTTCACTGACCGAAAGCTACAGTATGCCATATTGTTATAGGCTATATTTAATTTTGATAAAATAAATTTTAGTTTAAAATCTGAGCATTTTAATTAAAATTCCCATAGAAGCCGTAATAGAAATGGAAATGATGAAATATTAAAAAAATTAGCTGCTGCCAACATAAAAGAAACATTTACATATTCATTTCGTTTTTAAAATATCTTGACGTGAAAAGAAAAGAAATATATTTGCACGTGCATTAAATTGAAATTCATATAAAGCTTTTTTAATTGTTAAACTTACACGTTAAATCTGACGTCATTATAGAATTAAAAGTGTTTATTTTTCTAATAATTTAATTTGATATGATATGATATAATATCTAAGCATCAATGTTTAAACCACGGAGTCTTTATTACTCCGTGGTTTAAACTGATGTGTGTAAACGAAATTGGAATTTAAAAATAAATAAATAAATAAAATAAAATAAAATGAGAAATTCTATTTTATAATATTTTTTATTTTAATTTATAATTGTTGCCAAAAAGATTTACGAATTAATTTATTTTTAGACATATAATAAAACATATTTTCACGCGAACAATAATATAAAAAGTGAACTGGATTTTTTGTAAAAAAATAATAAAGATCGAGGAAAATTATTTCCCCATTTTAATCCCCATATTTGGATATAGATATGTATTAGTTATCATGTGCATCCGTTAGATTAAATTGTTTTTGTTGTAACACTGATAAAATTGGAATTTTAAATTTCAAAACTCTAGAAAAAAAAATGGCAAATTTCCATATTCGATTGAAAACATAAACATTTCATTTCAAAGGATGATATTTACACAATAAACATCCAACTAATAAACTAATTAAAAGGGAAAGGATAAATATTCTATCATAATTTAAAGTCAAATTTGTTTTCAAATGTCTAAATAAAGTATCTGTTATAATATACTAATATGTTGCAGCGGAATAGATTTGATATCCGTCATCCTTGGCAGAAAAAAAAAAATATCGCCAAATTATCTGGCGAATATAATTTAATTCCTTTCAAAAATCATGGTTATTTTAAAAACTTACATTAAGAGTGTAACGAATAATATGAAACAATATTTCGTACAATACATATTACGAAAATATACATCTGGCATGTATATTTTCGTATTACGTTTTTGATCGCCAAATACAAAAAAAGCCAAGGGTGACAGTTTTGAAATTAAAAATTAAAATTTTGTCAATTTGACAGCAAAATAACTCAATCTAAAGCATGCATACAATGACTAATACATATCTATACCCAAATATGAGGATTAAAATCGGGAAATAATTCTTCTAGAATTTTAATTAAAAAAAAAAAAAAAAAATCCAATGAGCGATTAACATGGAAAATCTTTTTCTTGCATCCACGAGCGGTCAGTGATGTCATACTTCGCTTGCGTATTGAGATGTTTAAATTTATTTGGCGACTATTTTTAGCAACTAACAGTTATGGCAAGTAGCTCAATATACATAGCGCATACAGCCATTACTGAAATGTAAATAGCATTTAATTATTTGAGTTACATTATGTTGACTGGAAACCTATTTAATATACCTATGCTCTATAGCTATACTAATATAAAAAGAAGAAAGGTTTATATGCATATGTAGAGAACGATCGCTAGAACTAAAAAGCCGATTGCTTTTTTTTTTTTTTTTTTTTTTTTTCTTTCAATAATCAAAAGTTACACTGTCTCTCTCTAAGTGCTAGAAGCTATAATAAATTTTGGTAAAATAAATTTTTAATTAAAATTTTCAATATTTTAATTGAAAACAAAGCATAGATTTGATATCTATCGTCATTGGCGATTTTTGTATTTGGCGATCGAAAACGTAATACGAAAATCTGTATATTATCGTAGTAAATACGAGATGTATGTGTTTACTTCAATTACCCTACTACCGTAGGTAGTGGAAATATTGTATAGGTTTTGGCAATTGGTCAGTGTGTGTGTATATGTGCACGTGTGTTTGTAATCTTCTGGCTGTCATATCTCCAAAACTAATAAAAATAGAACTACTAAACTTCACAAGTGATTCAGGTCTGGTGTACAGATAAATTTTCCAAATTTTCGTGAAAATTGAAAAACCGGAATTGGGTCATCGAAAACAAGAAATGGGACCCTAAGCCCATATTAAAAAACACCTCAAATGATTTTCTTCAAAGTTGCTATATAAATAATATATTAGATGCCCTTTCGATTGAAAAGTTGCTTAGTTCAGGAAAATTGATAGGCACCTATAAACAGCTCAATTTCAGACTTCGCAAGTGCGTTCCTTTAAAAACGCCAGTACGGATTTTTTTCAAACTCGCCATGTTAACTTCCTATTAAATATCCTTTTGTATGTAATTATTGTTTTTAGGTCAATAATTGAGTATGTTAAGTTTTGGTAAATGTTGGTATCTCAAAAACGGCTCTAACGTATTCTTGAAAAAATTTTCTTTAATCCAATTTAGATAACCTTTCTCAAGTATTACGTGCTTATTACAGGAATATTAACGGTCATCCTGATTAGGTAGTTCAGTTTTAGATCTCGGAAATTCGTGTTTAAAAAAATAACTATCTATTTTTTCCCCTTATTTTTTAACTCGCTATGCAAACTCTGTTGTATGTGTCTTTATACGTGTATCAAGTTTCTCTTACTCAAAAATCTCAAAAAATGCAAGTAATATCTCCAAAAAATTGTATATATTACGTGTAATAGTGGGTAATGGAAGTCGTGTGGTTGTTTCACACCAGATTCTGTAATAGTATATATTGTACGAATATTGTTTCATATTATTGATTTCTCCTTTAATATAAATTATTAAAATAATAATCAATTATGGAAAAAATTAAATATATTTGCGAAATGAACAAATAAATAATAATTAAAGCTATTATGACGTCAATTTTATCAAAAACATTTTCATGTCATAGGTTTATTTTTCAATATTTTTTATTCATGAGTAAAGAAATGTTTCTTTTTATGAAATAAATAAATAAATAAATAAATAGCATTAAGTAAAAATTGCTAACATTTAACAACTAATTAAAAAAAAATAATTGTAAAATTATATTTTGACTTTCCAGTTAATAATATTGCCTGACTGTAACATATAAACTGATATATTTCTTGATTTTTTATATATCAATCCATCTTTAACTAAAATTTGTTCATCAGTGCGAAGCAGGACGGGTCAGCTAGTTATAAATAATATACTTACTATATTATTAATTAATAGTAATAATATTTACATTTATTAATTATTTAATATGCCATGATAGCATAATTACATCAAATGAGTAAAAATTGCATTGACTCAATTTAAAGAAATTTAAACATTTAAAGAATACCAATTACATTGCCATGTGGAATAAATTTAAATACCTGCAAACATCATTTTTGTAAACTGTTGCTGTAAACTGAAAATATGTATTCACACATGCACTGAAATTTAAAAATATGAAGTATGTTAAATATTTTAGAAAAATATTTTGATTAAAAAATATATATATATTTAAAAATTTGGAAATTTTTAAAATTTCTTCCTTCTAACTAATTTTTAATTTTTCGTTTCAATTTCTTATTATTATAAATTCACAATATTTTCTAAACTCAATTATATATATTTGGCAATTAAACTCAATTATATATATAAAATTACTTGGCGCCGTTGGCTTCTGAATGTGATGATATTACCACAATCTGGCGGTTTACAAGTGTGCTGTCGGGTTTGATTCCAGGCACTTCGACTAAGATTATCGCGTAATAAACATGTAATCGCTTTGCTCTCTCTCCCGCAAATTTATAACGGTTTCCATCAAAATTTAGAATCTGTGTTATTGCCTTTGATTTTAATAATATCTTGAGAATGTTTGTTTAAAATAAACTTCAATAAATATTCTACAGTTTAAGCTATCTTAGTATCTGTTTTATTTAACGCAATGTACTTTTCTTATCTCTGCAAAATATTTTAAAAGTGAATATTTTAAATTGGATTAACCACTCTTGTACAGCCTCTTAACACTTTTAAAACATTCCTCGTGGATGAAAATAGGCTCCCCACCATTGTCCAAAATTAATAAATCATTAAATGGTTTTGGCTTTATGCGTATATATGTTATCAGTACTTTTAATTCTTATATTACTATAGACGAACAAGAGTTTTTAGCTAGGATTTCAGTTGTACCCGACATGTCTACATTTTAAGATCACATAGTTGGATGTGGCGTCATCCAACAAGCCAACATTAGCATTTCACCTACCGGAGTTACTTTTTCTAGTATTTCGCAACAAAATGACAGTGTCGCAGATCCAAATTTCATTATGACGATCACTGACGATAATCCCAACTTTGATATGGGTCCCAATGTTTCACGACACATTCGTAACGACATTGAAAAACTGTTGTCGGCCTATAAACGTAATAAAATCAAATCTGCGAACATTGAGCTTAATATCACTTTAACAGACGATACACCGATTTTCCATACGCTTCGCTGTCTACCCTTTATCGAACCAGAGCCTCCTTAACTAAATGCCTGACGAGTGGCTCGAAATCTTGGCAACAGTACAAGAAGAACGTAGCCGTTAGATGGCGCTTGATACCAAGCATAAAGTTCTGTTTATATCCCTCTATTCAGTTGAGTTTTTTATCGCTTGTATTTTATTAATTTAACAGATGTGAGAGGGTTTTATTATGTATCATGTTTAAACATATATTCCATTTAGTAATTCGGACAGTCGCCGTGACAATATAAGTTTTCATGAAATACCTAGTAATGCAATTCAACGTAAAAAAGTGGCTTGCTAATAATTCAAGACAAGGTATGTAAACTATATAAATAATTAGTACAGAATTACGAACCCTCCGGATTTTTGAATACCAATATTTTTTCACAGAAACATTCGTTTATTTATTATCGTAAATTCTGCGATTAAGACGAAGATAAATTTAAAAGAAATTATGATATAAAAATTCGGAGAGTTCACAACTCCGTTAGTAAGTTCCAAATAAAATAGTTATGCTTATTAAAACAAAATGAAATTTTTATTTATTTATATTGATGTAGGAATACAAAGAAATAACTTGTTCTTAGTTACTTTGAAGTAGCTAAGAACTTTTTGAAATGATTTAACTTATAAACTTTAGTAATTTATGAATTAAACTATAAAATACCCCAATATATGAACAAGATTGATTTATAATTTTTTAAAACCACTGCTTTTTAAAGACTTGTGTAATTGCGTATAAAAATTTGATTAACTCAGTGAAATCAAAACAAAAATGTTGGGAATATTTAAAAGAAAAATTAGATAACTTTTATTCCATATTTTGTTCTTTTCTTAAAAAAATAAGCTTTAGATTCAGAACATTTCTTTTATTAATTATGATAAAATGTTTATATATGTTAAAATCCTATTTTATAAAAGTATTTAATATTTTCTTGACCAACCTCTATTTTAAGTAGTAATTTTCCTTTTGTTAAACCGAAGGCGGGGTGCAGAATATTATTAATAATAATAATAATGTGACGAGTTCCACCGGACACGCAGGATTAATTCATTATATATATATATAAATATGAGTGTGTGTGTATACATTCGTAATATTCAATATATATACATTGTTTCATTTAATTCAAGATTTGCGGAATAAATGTTATGTAAAATCGCTTAAATGCATTTAAATACGGCTTTTGATCATTTACAATTATAAATCCTTTATATTTATTCCATATTATTTGAATTATATACATATGTGATTAACTCGATATTGAATTTTTGGACCGAATACAATACTTCCATTACCTACGGCAGTAGGGTAATGGAAGTAAAAAAAAATTCAAGATTGTTATTACTTTGTCCTTCAATTTGCCAATCTTGATCAAATTTTTCAAATTGAAACTTAATACGAATTTTAAAACACAAATGTGAATTTCCTGCATTTGTTTGTTTTTAAGTTATTCTGATAACAAATATGCATAGAGATCAATCGCTAAAAACTGAAAAAATTGGATTTTATATTCAGGAAACCACAAAACGTTACATTCAAAAACCCGAGTTGAAAATAGAACTTCAAAAAATACTTTGTTTACATTATGGGTATGAAAAATTATTTTTCCTTCCTCAGCAGTATTCGTCGACATATAGTAAAGTGTAGCAAAGCACTTTCGTCAATTGCATTCTATAGAAAAGAACATTTAGCTTAATTTTGGGTAGCCCTGTATGTTTTCAATAAACTAACTATGTGCACATCAGATTGTGCACTTAAATTTAGTCTTATATAAAAAACACTTAACACAAAATGAAATACACTTTCAGCATTTTCCAAGTATATCCGAGTTAGACAAACCGATGCGCACAGACCAACCGCTAAAAACATTATTTTTGATTAAGGAGACCTCAAAACGTGTAAATACAACACAACTTTATTTCGAAAATGTCTATTAGTTCCAAAAGCATCCCTCTCGGAACTGGTGGAGCTAATAAAAATCTTGAATAAAATTATAAAAAAAAAAAAAAAGAAAAAAGAAAAAAGAAAAAAAATTGTGAGAGAAAATTTACTCAAGAAATCCTTAATTTTAAAAGGTTAAGTGTTAATGGTTATTTTATTTATTTATTTATTTATTTGTGATGGACTAGATAACAGATTGTTTTCTTGTCCAATTTTTATTACTGAATGTTAATTTATCTCCTTAATGTGCTGGTCTACCTTTCTTATAAATAATATAAAATTTTTAAGTTAAGAAAAATAATTCACTTTTAATAAGGTAAAAATGTAGCGTGAAATTCATGACCAAAAAAAAAAAAAAAAAAAAACATGATTTTAATAATATTATTTTAAACTGAAACTTATTTAGAGTTCAGAGATTTTAATTTATATAAACGAGACTTTCATCTAATATCTAAATTTCAAAAAAGTTTGAAATTTTTATTAAATAAATATATAAAAAGTAATTTAATGACGTGATAGACTTGCAATGTTTTTGCTTATTTAATTTTAAATTTTCTTTTTAATTAATAATGTAAAAAAGGTGTTATTTATTTTATACGTTCCATGTATTTCCTATCAATAAAATTTAAAGTAATTGCATTAGTTGAAAAGGTAATGGTCCTGTCCACTTTCGAAGGAAATTAAACCCAATATTTTTAAAATATTCGAATATTTTATTGAAAATATTTACGATAAAGAACTTTCACTTTTTTTTTTCAAAAAAAAAAAAAAAAAAAAAAAAAAAAATGCAATTTTGGACTTAAAATTGAAGTTAATAGCGAAATTTTTCGAGGAAAAATAAAGTGTATCTATGAAACAGAAGAAAATTGTTGCTCTGCGTAGGTGCTGTCACCTAGCGGCAGTTTTGTTTTCTAAATGTTGCCTGGTTTAACATTAGAATTCGCCGCGCTCGTCAGGCATTTAGTTAAGGAGGCTCTGATCGAACGAGACATTGTAAACTCGCAAGTCTCTGAGTGGCTTAAAAATGGTATTATTGAACCATGTCCCTTACTAAATTTTTAAGGTTTTATTTAAATTTTTTTAGGGTATTTTAGAGGTTTTAGAGGTATTTAAAATAATGTATTATCAAGGCTTTAATGGTGTAAAATAAATTCATAATTAAAGCTCTGTTAATACCTCCATAGGTTTCTCACGAATACATTAAGGTATTTTTCAAAAAGTATTGCAGATTTTTTATAAATACCGAAAGGCTTTAATAAAATACCATGACTCATGTAGGTATTTTAAATATACCTACAAAGCTTTTTTTTTAAATACATCTTCAATGTTTTTTGAAGGTTTTACAAAGGTTTCTTTTAACAGGTATTTTTTAGGTTTTAGAGGTATTTAAAATAAGGAATTATCAAGGCTTTAATGGTGCAAAATAAAGCCATAATAAAAGCCCTATTGATACCTCCATAGGTTTTTCACAAATACGTAAAGGTATTTTTCACAAAGTTATTGCAGGTTTTTTTTTTATAAATAATAAAATGTTTTTATAAAATACCATGGCTCATGTAGATATTTTTAATATACCTACAAAGCTTTTTTTTAATAACTCTTCGGTGTGTTTTGAAGGTTTTTTTTTTAGTTTCTTTTCACAGATATAAATTTCTCACAAATACCTTGAAGTACTGTTAAGAAAATTTGCAATTTTTTTATAGATATCAAAAGGAACAACACTATATTATAAAATAATCTATAGTTTTTTTTTTTTTTTTTAACACTTTGCATGTTTTTTACAAATAACACTGTAAAACACTTGTACAACGCTGATGTAGGTATTATAAAATAACCTATAGTTTTTTTTAACACTTTGCATGTTTTTTACAAATATATAACTGTATTTATTAAAAATATCCCATGTTTTTAATTGATATCTAAGAGGGATTTTTCTTTCTTTTTTTAATATCCTATAATTTTTCTTTCCCCCAGTAGAGCCATGTTTTTTTATATGCTCTATCTACCAATAAAAATTTTGACATTCTTTTCATTAAAAGTTTTGTCAAATATCTGGAAAATAAAAATCTTTGTAAATTGTCTAGAATTTTTAGGACTATAACTAACATGTTATGCTTCATATTCAATTCAGTAAAAGTTTTGCTCAGAAAAGAAAAAGAGAACTAGTAAAAAATTCATGTAATATACATTTGCAAATCTTTTTCAAAGAAATGTATAAAAACAAAAAAAAAGTTCAATTAAATGTGCAATTAATCCTATAAGTGTTAAGCCCATCTTCTTCTGGCATGCATAGCCAAAATAAAAGGCTAGTGTAGCTAAATTTTTAAAAATATGTTGCTTTTTTCAAGAAAATAAGATTAATAAACATGTGTAGTATACAGTATTATATTCTCATATTTATACCGTGCATAGTATTAATTTTATGAATCATTTAACAGATATACCAAAAAACGGCTAATGCTAAAAGGGTTAAAAATAATTTTCTAAATACATTCTTAGTTGAGTATTGAAGTGCATTAAGTTCACAATTTTTAAGGAAATTTTGTGAACAAAAATAAAAATAAAATACTGAAAAGGTAAACTGTACATGTATATACATATATATATATTCCCTTAAAAGACATTACAAAAGAATGCGTAGCAGAAAATTAATTTGCAGTATATTATTATATATAATATAGCAATTTTTTAAGGTTGAGGAAGTGTAGATCTTTGATTCTTATTTATTTGTTTTAAATTTTTATATTTAAAATGTTATAACTATATCAAATAGATAAATGAATAGAACACAGTAATATTTTAGATTTAAAATATAAAGTGAAAGAACATCTCAGAATGAGTACACACTACAGTTATAACAATATATCTAGAATTAATAGAATCAATTTCACTCTTATCCTCTACATTCATTTTTATTCAAGGTAATTGCTCTTTAAATTCTGAATACAGTTTAACCTTGTTAACATCAACACTGTTGATGTGAATTACTTTTAATATGAACTGCTTCCACAATACCCATTAAAATAAAAATTAGTTTCTCAGATACTGATAGTATGAACTTCTGACAACCTAAACAGATTTTTTTATTCCCCTTGAGATTCACATTAACGAGTTTCAACTGTAATAGAAAGTGAAAGCAGAAAATAAAGAAATGTTAATGCAGTTTTCTAGTAATAGTTTTAAAGCATTTTTGCAAGAAAAAATGCATAGTAGATAGAAGAAATTTTTTTTTTCTTTTATCCTGTACAGAAATCGCTACCCAGAGGACAACCAATTAAGCAAATAATACCTTTTTGCCTCAGATTTTTTTCATGCATTTTCAGATTCATGCGCCATGAATTAGGAGTATCCAGTGATATATTTTTGGTTTTAATATCCGGATAGTGACCGCTGTAGTACAGATTTTTTATGCATTTTCTGATTCATGCAGTACGAATTAGGGTTATCCAGTTGGGATACTGTCTGCTGCAGTACAGATTTTTATGCATTTTCTGATTCATACGCTACAAATTAGGGGTATCCAGTGATATTGTTTTAGTTTTAATATTGGGATACTGACTGCTGTAGCACGAATTTTCAGATTCGTGCACGACGAATTAGCTGCATGCAGTGATTTTACTTATTTTTTGTTTGTTTTGTGATTGTTTCTGTACAGATTTTTCTGTACAGATTCTTTTATCCTGTACAGAAATCGCAACCCAGAAGACAACAAATTAAGCAAATAGTAATACCTTTTTGAAAGCAAAATGCCTGTTTTATTAAATCATCCTCGGTGGCTTTTTTTTTTCATGTTTTGGAATCAGCTCTAGAAATTATTCATAATAACCATACATGTACTTGCCTGCACATATTGATTAAGTGAATGCACGTGATTGTGACATCATTGAAAGAGGTGTTGATGTTTGACCTTGAAATGAAATGTTTGACCAAAAATGTTTGACCAAAATGTTTGACCTTGAAATGAAAAAAAAATTAAAATATGTGCATGTGATATATCATTTGAAAGCTTGTATTGTAAGCTTTCTAACGATACCAAACTTATGTCTCTAAGTTAATTAGGGTACAAAATATGGGCAAAACTTATGTCATGTTAGTATGAATATACTGATTTAGAGTTGCATATTACCCAAGTAGCACCGGAACGTTCTTTGGTCGTCTAATAACGGTTACAATAGTTCAAACACGTGTTTCGTGTCAAAAGAACGTTCCATTAGACGTTCAAAAATTATTTAGAACGTTCTAAAAAAGTGTGCGTTGTACCTTCCATAAAACGTACAATTTCAGTTCTATACCAAACGTTTAAATGTAACACCGTCATAAAACGTTCTGTCTCAGTGAGATTATTACGAATAGGACAAAATGCCCAGATTCAGTTTTGATTTCGTAATATTCATTGAGTGTTGGTGTTAGGATTAAAACAAACTAACTACACGAGGGTCCTAGGTCTGGATGGTGTACCCTCCGGGGAATTCATTCTAAGAATGCCTAACCCTTATTTACGCGAGTTTCAAAGAAAATCACGGAAAACTCCGTAAACCTAAGTCAACGAGCGTGACCAGGAATCAAACCAACACTTCCCGTCTGTAAGGTTCGAGAGCAGAACCTCGCGGTCACTAATACTCATCGGGAAGTTACAGAAATGAGTTTTTTTTTTTTTTTTTTTTTTTTTTCTTTAAGCATAATTTTAAACTTTTATTATATTTTATTTATGATTCTATTTAAGTTTGAATATTATTGATAAATTATCAATATTGATAATGTTATAGGCATAAATTTATGATTAGACTGAAGTTAAATAAAATAAAAATCAATAAATAAAAAATAAATGCTTCAATAAATCACAATCAGTCTCCCCAGGTTATTTAAATTTGTTGTAATTTCCTTCTCATTGTTCTATGTGGTTTAAGTGATCTTATATCTGTTGCTTGGCTTTAACTAAGATTAAAAATTCATTTATACATACATATATATATATATATATACAGTGGCGGCTCGTGTAAATTTTCATAAGTGGGGCCCGACCCATCGTATGGTGTATAACTTAATAATAATAATATTGATTGTTCAAACATAAATACATATATTATTAAGGAGGTATATAAAGCGTAAGTTTTTTAGAAAAAAAATTTTTTTTTGATGGCAAATCTTAAATTTAACAATATGGAAAAAACTGCGTAAATTTATCTCAGAAATTAATGTTTTACGACTTCATTTACGAAATTCTGCAGTTTTCTGATCAGTGGAGCATCAAAATTTAAATATCTGGAAGATGGTAGATAGGAATTAACGAGTTCAATTCCAGGTCGCTTTAGCTGATATATGCGTTTGCAATTTTCCATGGTTTTCTCCGAAACTCGCATAAATACGAGCTAGGTATCATCACTTAGAAAGACTCCCTAGGGTGAGTACACCACCCAGATCTAGGACCTACTTTTAGTCAAATGGCCTTAATCCTAACACTACACACCATTAAAATTTGAACTCAATTTTTTTCTCACTCTACATGTAATATTTTTTAGCTTGCGCGAATTATATCCCTAAGTCATTTAATAATAAACATTTCAAATGTTATATTCGCATTTCTTATCTTAAAAAACAAATAAAATAAACTTTAATAAATTTATAACAAGTTATATTGAAATTTGGAAAGTCATGAATAATGTACTAATATGAATACATATTAAAAAATTACCATGTTTATCACTTTAAGAGCTTAACTTTAAATAATTTGAATTACATTTCTTAATTTTTGATTCAATTTAGAGAAAATTAGCTAGAAAACATCTATTTAAAATTAAATATCTTTATCCTTATGAGTTTCGAATTTTCATGCGTAAAATGATAAAAATGTGCATTTAGAGAAAATTTAACTTAAATTTCGAACATTGAAAAATGTCATTTTAAAACTTTTCAATTACGATTATAAAATTCCTACTTTTTGACACAATTTTATGATGTTTTTATGCACAATGTTTGTTGAGAATTAAAGATTGATTCTTAAATAAAATAGAAAACAAAAATAGATTTTTTTTTTTTAAGGATATAAAAATAATTAAAAAAAAAAAAAAAAAAAAAACGGTCTATCATCTTTAAATAATAGTCATAATAAAACTGTTTTACCAAATCGTATTTTTAAGAAATCCAGTTTAAAAAAAAAAAAAAAAAAAAAAAAAAAAAAAAAAAACTACATTTTTATGTAGATAGTTAATCTATATATCCAAGGAAATCCACTATTTGTTTATTTAAAAATTTTACAATTTATTTGCATAAAAGTTTTAGTATACCAATCTGAAGAAAAATATCGCAGTCGCACATTTTCTTTCCATTTTTTCAATTAAATTCAAAATACCGCAGTTAGAGAGGTTTCAAATTCTTAATTAAGAGTTTTTATATCTCAAACGCTAATCTAAAAAATATATTTTTAACTATCAACAGAATTCATTTTTGAACACTAAAACTGAAAACTATCATATGTAAGTTTTAAAAAATGCACCGAAAAATCATACAAATAAAAGTAATGCAAAAGTCGCCAAATTTTATCAAGGAATTCTATGGTTAACATACTTTAAAACAGACAGTTTTTTTCCCGATAGTTTTGTCTCAACGGGCCACTCTCCCGGTGCCCTACCGACGATAAATTACGGCGTGCTAATGCTGATAAATGAGTTCGTCGCCAAATCTGTTAACCTGCTGATCTAACAGAATAACTATTGTATAAATGAATACGCCAAGATGGGCCGTATACGATGCGGCCCTACGTTGATAACGTAGCAGCTGCTGGTCCAAGGCTGTATTATTTTTTTTTTTCAACATTTGTTGGTTGAATCATTAACACTTTCGCGACCGGCATACTTTTGTCTTTTCTAAAACTGATTGCTGGGGAATATCGAAGTAAACTAAAGCTATTTGCCGCAAACTTTTGATGTTTAAAGGTGGATAAAAGTTGAATGTAATGTTTTGAAATGTTACTCTTGTAATTACCTGAAGCTTGGAATGAAGATTAGTTATATAATATTAGAACGAACCTATAATACTATCAAAGAATAATACTAATGTATTGTTTCCATAGAAATTCTTGAAATGACGTGAATTCACGTCAGTGGTAACAGGAATAGAATCTAAAAATACGTGAATTTGCGTCAGCGGTAACTAGCTATAGAAGTTGAAATGACGTGAATTCACGTCAGCGGTCGCGAATGTGTTGAAGTGATTTATGACTCTTGAAAAAAACATATTGACAAATAAATGATAATGAGAAGCATATTAAGAAAAAAACGGATGCAAGATATTAGTTTGTATATATATATATTTTGAGCAGTAAAGAAAAAGAATGAAATAATGAAAAAAAAAATAATAATAATTAATCGAAAAAAAAAGTTAAGTGGGGCCGTGCCGCGCTGGTCCTTAATGACGAGCCTTCACTGTCTATAGTTTTGTCTCAAAGGGCCAGTCTCCCGGTGCCCTACGACGATAAATTACAGCGTGTTGATGCTGATAAAGGAGTTCGTCGCCAAATCTATCAATCCGCTGTCCTAATAGAATAATTATTGTGCAGATGAATGCGCCAAGATGGGCCGTTTACGATGCGGCTCTACGCTTAGATTTCGCAGCAGCAGTCGGTCCAAGGCTATATTTTTTGTTTTTTTTTAAACATTTGATATGTGAATCATTAACACTTTCGCGACCGGCATACTTTTGTCTTTTATAAAACTGATTGCCGGGGAATATTGAAGTAAACTAAAGCTAGTTGCCACAAACTTTTGGTGTTTAAACGTGGATAAAAGTTGAATGTAATTCTTTGAAATGTTACTTTTGTGGAATCCTTGTGGTTACCTGAAGCTTGGAATGAAGATTAGTTATATAATATTAGAACGAACCTATAATACTATCAAAGAATTGATACTCTAATAATGCTATCGTAATAATAAATAATGTATTGTTTCCATAGAAATTCTTGAAATGACGTGAGTTCACGTCAGCGGTAACCAGGAATAGAATCTGAAAAGACGTGATTTTGCCTCAGCGGCAACTAGCTATAGAAGTTGAAATGACGTGAATTCACGTCAGCGGTCGCGAATGTGTTAAGTGATTTATGACACTAGAAAAAAACATATTGAGAAATAAATGATAATGAGAAGCATATTAAGAAAAAAATGGATGCAAGATGTTAGTTTGTACATAATTTTTTGAGCAGTAAAAAAAAAAAAAAAAAAAAAAAAAGGATGAAATAATGAAAAAAAAAAAAAAAAATAATAATAATAATCGAAAAAAAAAATGTTAAGTGGGGCCGTGCCCCGCTGGCCCTTAATGACGAGCCACCACTGTATATATATATATATATATATATATTTTAAATACAGGGTGCAAAGCATTGTCACGAGAATACCTTTATCTCCGTAACTATTGGTCGCAAATATATAGTTTCAGTTACAAAATGTTCTAAAGAATATGAGCATTTGTGGTATGACATATTTAAATTTAAAATATCTATTTTTTCAAAATTACAAAAACTAGCTTTTTATATAGTCCCAGATCCTTATAGTCATATGTAGAAAAATTGACACAACAAAAAGTTTCATTTCTATTCTCCCAAAATTGAACAAGATATTTAAAGTTTAGATTTTCTAACATATTTCGGCCTTCAATAAGGGATCGGTTTAAAAATCCTATTTGGAATTTGTTTGCATTTTCCCTGGGTTTATTAAAGAACAGATTAAAGAATTTTTCATTGACTTTTTAATAAAGCCCGAGAAAATGCGAAATAATCCTAAATTTTGAAACTAACTATCTCAGACAATTTTGGCTGCACAAAAGTGAAGCTTTTCTTGTTATATTTTTTAGGTTGGAACTCAACTTTTACTATTAGCGTCATGAAAATTGTATAAAAATTATCAGTTTTTGTGATTTATAATGAATTGATTTTTTTAATTTAAACATGTCATATAATAAATGCTTACATTTTTTTTTAAATACACTTTCTTATTGGAGGACGTCTGAGACCAATTGTTGCGCAAATAAAGGCCTGCTTTCGACTTTGCACCCTGTATATTCTAAACATTTCTCGGTACTACTTTGTAAGTCCATGGTTAGTTTATAAATATATTTGAATGCTGAAATTCATTTAATATTCCAACATAAAAAATAATTTCGAAAATGAATGTACCAATACACCGCTAAAAAAAATATATAATTGAGTTTAGAAAATATTGTGAATTTATAATAATAAGAAATTGAAACGAAAAATTAAAAATTAGTTGGAAGGAAGAAATTTTAAAAATTTCCAAATGCTTAAATATATATATATTTTTTTTAATCAAAATATTTTTCTAAAATATTTAACATACTTCATATTTTTAAATTTCAGTGCATGTGTGAATACATATTTTCAGATTACAGCAACAGTTTACAAAAATGATGTTTGCAGGTTAAATTTATTCCACATGGCAATATAATTGGTATTCTTTAAATGTTTAAATTTCTTTAAATTGAGTCAACGCAATTTTTACTCATTTGATGTAATTATGCTATCAAGGCATATTAAATAATTAATAAATGTAAATATTATTATTATTATTAAATAATATAGTAAGTATATTATTTATAATTAATATATCATTTCTTAGTATATTATTTATTTACTTATTAATATCGTCTTTTTTTTTTAAGCAGAATATGTTTTTTATAAAGATGTGGAATAAAATTGAATTGAATCTTTGTTTTATTATGAAGTTAAACAAGTTCATATATTTTATTTAATAAATAACTGTAAAGAGATATTTAAAATTATAAGTCGGTGAAACTTAGGATATTATTTTAAAAATATGCCATTTGCATAACCTGGATTATATATATATAATCATATGAACATTAAATAAATACTTTAGAATTTAAAAAGAAAAGAAAAAAAGAATTACAAACCTTCTTAATTTTCTTCATAAGAATTTTCAAGAAAACACCCTTTGAACTAGCATTTTAAAATACACAATGACCAGTCTGGAAGGGCATTCACTTAAAATTAGCTCTTATCTTCTAAACTGTTTATGTTACTTCCTCATTCAGAAACATAATAACCAAAAATAGTTATTTTAACAATTTCCATCTCAGAAGAATCCATATGAATCCATAATTTCTAAGCGGTTTTCTGTAACAGGAGCAGTTTTTTCTGCGATACAACGCTGCTTACAAGTATCAAAAGTTAGGCTTAAGAACTTACGCAGATATGAAAATGATTGTTTAATTGATATTAAAATAAGACTTTAATAAATAGAACATAGAGAATATTACAGGTTAAAAATATTACATTTTTACCTTTTCTAAAGCTTATCCAAGTCATTATATCGCTAAAACTGAACAAAACAGATTACATGTTTTAAAATTACCGCCTCACATAACGACACGACTTTCCCAAGACCTGGCGTTTGACTTTGCACGGTCAGCGAGAATTAAATAAATGCAATCCACAGATGTCAATATCACCTGCCCTTCCCTTCTTATATCCGCAATAATCATGTTAAGTTCAACATTAGAAACAGAAATTTATTAAGCATTTATAGCTGTAGAAAACATATAGTCAATATTTTAAGGTAAAATGGAGCTGAGTTAAACAATTATTTAGATTTTTATAAAGTATTTTAACCCGTTAGTAGTCGCTAGTTGGTCGATTTGCCGCCCATCCTTTTGTTTTGCAAGATTTTTTTATCCAATAGGCACCAAAAATATTTAGAAGTGGTCTTTGATATACATGAAACGCGAATAAAATCGAAGAAACGTCGATCACATCACTTCTTAAAATTATTGTCGTTAAATAAAAAGTGCGCAATCTGTAATAGGTGGCACTGTGTATAGCGACTACTAACGGGTTAAAAAGATCACTTTATTTTTCCATTTTAAAATCTCGAATTAAACGGAAAAGCATATTTTGTTTTAGTGTATATTTCAGTATTGAACAAAATATTCAGTGAAAGGATAAGAAATGGCATACACTTTATTTTTTCTGTATACATAAAAAAAACGCAATGGATACATGGAAATTTTCGACTTAGGGTTTTAACACTCCTTGAGACGTCCTCGATAGGATTCGACAATTTTTAGAACTTGTTTGCGCATCTTAATAAAATTTTGTGGAAATTGTATTCAAAGAATCAGTGGACGGAATTTAACCTAACTTGATATTTAGTTGAACTTTTATTTAAACTAGCCCTGATTAATTTTTGGAATATATGACCTAATAGGTGCTCAGCTAGTATGTAATTCCCCCCCCCCCCTCCATGTAACGGAAGGCAGTATCTCAGTTTCTATTGAATAATACTGCACCAAACTTGATATGTGAGATAGATATTATGTTAAACTATGGTGATCTAATTTGAGCATATATTGATTGAGAGGTGGCACTACTGTGCTGCAACTCAATCCCGTTTAAAGGAAAGCAATATCTCAGATTATTATTATTATTATTATTATTAAAAATTCACTAACATGAGTATGTGAAATATATATTATGAAAAACTATGATAATTCAGGTTGGATATATATCGGCCCATATAGTACTCTTTATTATGCAGTTTTTCCAGATAGCTATATCTCAGCATGTGTTAGTGAAATCTGCAACAAATTTAATATGTAAAATTTTAATTTTGAGATACAGTGTTTATTAAATTTTTGTTCATGTTAACTGGTTAAGTGGCGCTGTTATATAGAATGCTACAGAATAAAGTAGTGCGATGGGTAGAAGATTTCTTTTAAACAGTTTAATTAAAAGAGAATGGCTACGTAAAATTTTCATATATTAAGAAAATAATTTTTGAAATATATAATAAATAATTTTCTTTTATTAAAATTTATTAAATAAAATTTGGAGTTACAAAAAAAAAAATAAATAAATAAATAAAAAAAAAAATAAAAAATAAGAACAATCAAACGGAGTAATGATTTAACAATATATAACTCAACATCATACGGTATTCCCATCTTGAAAAACACATTAATTATTGACAATAAACGTAAAGACAACATATAATTATTAAAAGAAAAAAAAAGTTTTTTGTGATATTGAATGTCAAAGGTCAAACTGTTTGAGCTTGAAATGAAAAGTTTTAAAAATATGTGCATGTTACATATCATTTGAAAGCTTGTATCGAAAGCTTTCTAACGATACCAAACTTATATCTCTGAGACAATTAGGAAACAAGATATAAGAAAGTTTGTAACACAAGAATTTTTAAATTTTGCACTTTTTATCCACTTTTGCAGCCCTGTATATAAAATTATTAATTGGTATACATTCATTTCTAAGTAAGACAAATAAATGAGCATAATTTCATAAATATCTGAGGGGATTCATGTTAAAAATGCCACTTTTTTGTGTTGATTTGTCACGGAATGACTCTATATTGGATTTGGATTCTTTCAAGAATTATATCAAAGCATCCTGTTAAAAATAAATATATAAATAAAATATTTGTATATTGCATAAATATTATGTACCGTAAAATCTTGAAAGTAACCGCCTTTTCCAAAAGCACAGAGGCGCTGATCTAGAAGATTTGAAGTAGGTTTGGATGAAAGGGTGAATGATTTACTGGCGCTATGTATGTGCGACTGGTGGTAAAGGAGGGGGGAGTTATATTAAAGCAAATGGAATAATTTCCCTTTCAGCAAGAAAGTGGGGCTTACATTCAAGGGAAGGGTTATTTTCACGATTTTATGGTAAGTTTCATCAGTACAGAAACACAAAAAATAAGTACCGTACTTTCCTGCAGATTATCTGTTAAAAAACTTTAAAGCGTGGATTATTTCCCATAGCAGATAATCTCTTAACTCATCTACTGTGATAATCACATATTCGTTAGTGTTTGGTCCACGTATGACATATCTGTGTTGAGAGAAGTGATTTCTGCTTTCATTTAATATTTTTCTAGCTTTATGGCAACAGACTTCTGGTTCTGTTTATTTTTATTAAAATTCTATTTTTTTTTTTTTTAACTGAAAAATAGCAGGTATTAAAAGTTATTTTTCATTTAATTTATAATTACTTTTATATTTACATTATAATTATCTCTTAAATAGAATGCTATGATGAATAAAGAGCAAGGCAGCTTATTAATAAGTTGCATAATCATAACATTTAAACAACAATTTTATTATTTTTAACCTATTAAATCAACATTTTTTATGTGATGCACATCTCTCTTTTAATAGATAATTATCAGGAAAATCCCCAGAAAGAAACAAATCTATTTAATTTTAATTCCTTATAACCTCAAAAACAGAAGTTTTTATTATTATTATTATTAGAGGCATAGCAACCTTGTCTCTAAATTAACCTTAAATGAGAGTTTGATCATATATATACATATACTAGTAGACCCGGCCACGCATTGCTGTGACTATGTTATACGTTGAATTATATTGTAGTAAAAAATTCAATACATTCAAATTATTATTTATGAATAAAGACCATCCTTGATAACATCGTTGATCCCAGCCCGCTTCACAGGTCCCTATTTTTAAATGATTCACTATAATTAAATAATTCTCAAAATTTCATTTATTTTTATCATGTGAAAAAAAAAAAAAAAAAAAAAAAAAATCGGATCAGGAAAAATGACGCATCGGATTTCCACTGCCTTCGGCAGTGCAAACAATTGTGCTCTGCGTGCGCATTTATGTTCGACACTCATAATGAATCCCTAAATTATGGAAAGGGAAATGATATAAAAAAAATTCTTCTCTCACCGATGGAATAATCTGTCCAAACTCCTACTGCCTGCAACAGCGTATACCTGTGTGCACGGCACGCGAGATCCTTCGTCCACTGTCGCCGCCCTTCTTAATAATTCTATACATTCGAAAATTTCTGCAATCGATTTATCGGGTCTTAAATCTTAATAATATTAATTTTCAACGCTCTAACTCTTATTTCTATTTTCTTGCCCCTTTGCCCTTCTCCCTCCCATCTATTCTAATAATTTTACAAATTAGAAAATATCTACAATTGATTTGTAGGTATCAAAAACCTCTATGCACCAATTTGAACGGTCTAACTCTATTTTTATTTTTTGCCCCTCTGCCCCCGTCCTTTCCGCACCTCCTAATAAATTTACAAATTCGAAAATATCTGCAACCAATTTGTAGGTATCAAAAATTCTATGCACCAATTTTGAACGATCTAATTCTATTTTTATTTTTTTGACATTCCGCCCTCCTTCCCACCCCTCCTAATATCTTTACACTTTTGAAAATATCCTTATTCGATTTCCAAGCCTCTAATAACTATCTGTACTAATTTTGTACAGCCTAACTCTATTTTTATTTTTTTTGCCCCTCTGTCCCCCTTCCCGCCCCTCCTAATGATTTTACAAAATCGAAAATATTTGCAATTGATTTGTAGGTACTAAAAACGGCTATGCACCAATTTTGAACGATCTAATTCTATTTTTAGTTTTTTGCTCTTCTGCCCCTCTTCTCGCCCCTCCTAATAATTTTGCAAATTCGAAAATATCCGTAATCGATTTGTAAGTATCAAATACCTCTATGCACCAATTTTGAACGATCTAACTCCATTTTTATTTTTTTGCCCCTCTGCCCCCCCGCCCCCCCCCTTCCTGCCCCTCCTAATAATAATTTCACAAATTCGAAAATATCCACAGTTGATTTGTAGGCATCAAAACCTCTACGTACCAGTTTTGAACGATATAACACTATTTTTATTTTTTTTGCCCCTCCGCACCCCCCTTTTCCACTCCTCCTAATAACTTTACACTTTCGAAAGTACTCTCATTCGATTTGAAGGCCTCTAAAACCTATCTGTACCAATTTTGAACGGTCTAACTGCAGTTCTATATATATTTTTTTTTGCGTGTGAAATCACGTTTTGCCCCTCTTCCCCCCCCCGTCCCTCCTTTGGGAGCAAGTTTTGTAACAAAAATTATCCTATCTCTCAAATTGGACCAAACTGCACACAGAGTATAAATTTCTTTGAAATCAGCTCATTAGTTTAGGAGTTCATTTCGGACAAACACCGTGACACGTAATTCCAAGGGGCAAGCGAAACTGTGGCAGATACAGAAAAGCAGGGTTCGCACAAGTAGGCCCAGCCCGAAAGAACCCGCCCGGACTTTTCGGGCGGGCCCACTTGAAAAAAAACCCAGTATTTTATATAGTGGGTTTTTTTTTTAAAATTCTAAATTCTCACATGGATTTGGTCAATTTTTTTCTCTTTGCATTCAGCACCGGCTTCCTCTGCATCAATTGAAAGATTTTTCTAAACTTCAGGATTAGTTTGGAGTAAGCTACGCAGTCGATTCGGGGTTGACAAAACAGCAAAACTCATAAAAGTATGTCGTCATTTACGATCAGAATCACACTATGCACTTCCCTCAGAAGTCCAGACTGACTAAATTTTTTATTCAGTTATATAATATTTTTTCTGTGTTCCTATATGCAAGCGAAGTAATGACGTCACTGATCGTCTGTGGGGCCAAGAGAAAGATTTCCTACGTTAATCGCCTAATGGATTTTTCGTAAAAAAATTATTAAAAATCAACGTAATCTATTTCCCGACTTTAATCCGAATATTTGGGTATAGATATGTATTAGACATTGTGTACATGTTTTAAATTATTTTTGCTGTAAAATTGATAAAATTTGATATTAAAATTTCAAAACTTGAGAAAAATATGGCTAACTTCCGTTTTTGATTGAAAATTCATTTCAAAGGGTAATATTGAAACAATAATTGTTCAACTAATATACTAATTAAAAGGAAAATGATAAATATTCTATCATAATTTGAAGTCAAATTTGCTTTCAAATGTCAAAATAAAGTATCTGATATAAGATACTAATATGTTGTAGCGGAATAGATTCATAGCTGTCATCCTTGGCAAAAAAAAAAAAAAAAAAAAAAAAAAAAAAGATTGCCAGATTATCTGCCGAACATATTTAATTCCTTTGAAAAATCATGGTTATTTTAACAGCTTATATTAAGAGAGCAATGGGTAATATGAAACAATATTTTGTACAATCATGAAAAATGGCAGTTTTTCGAGTGACGCACGCGGAAGGACAAACTGAACGCTGCGAACTCATATATACGGCAAGTTTGACATCAAAGAGATTTATAAAAGCCGACACTTAATATCTCAGCAAATATGCCATATTTTGTTCTGATCTTTTCAAAAAAATCTTTTATCTTCGGTCTTAATCTATCCTGAAAATTTTACATTTCTACATGCAGTATGTTTTGAGATCTGAATTTAAAGCCAAAGAGGGAAAAATTGATGGTGTAATTTTGTAATGGTCTAAAATTATGAAAAATATCTCTAAAACGGCACGATCGATTCTCTTGTAATTAATATATGTTGTTAATGAGATCTTTCTGAATCTAGTAACGTTTTCGTTTTTTTTTTCAGGAAAACTCTTGTTTTTTATAAAAGTTGTTTTAAAAATGGAACTATATTACTCCGCCAATTGCATGCTTTCCTTCGGCGAAAACGTCGTGATGCGTTTCTTATTTGCAAGGCTTGAGTTGGTCCCGTTGGTTCGTTGACCAACGTGAATGCAGTCAATGAATTATTTACATTTTCCTTTTTTAACGCAAAAATACTTTTTTACATTTTTTATATATTTATTGTATATATACTAAGACAAATTTACTTAAATATATTTTCTCTTCTGCTATGAAAAAGATATTTTTGATTTCAAAATTTCATATTTAGTCAAAAATGTATTTAAATAACATTTTAAATAAGGAAGTATTTTGTAATTTTAGATATTCCATTTTATCATAGTAATGATGAATTTATAATTTTTTAAAGCGAAAAATTTTTAATCATTCATAAACATGGATTTTTCAGTAGCTCAATGATTTGCGATTCCTATTCATGTATCCTTCCGCATCGGGAATGGGAAAAAACAGCAAATGGAGATTTGGCGCCATCTTTTGTTTTTAACTTAAAACATACACTTTAGCAAGTATATATATATATATTTCTTTTTAAAAATTAAAAATCTCTTTTTAAAATACAGTTAGAGTTAATTCATATATTTACTTTTCAGACTTTAAAATGATACATATTTTAAATATTAACATAATCAAACTAATTTTTTTATTATTATTTTAAACAATAAGGGCTAGGGGATGAAAGAGGGGATAAATACACTGTATATTTAAAAAAAAACAAAACATGAAAATAGAATTAAAATTCATGAAAAATGTGTCAAATAGCGATTATTGAAAAACACGTCAAAATAAATAAATAACATCTTTACTTTGAAACCCATAATAATTTATTTAAAAAATATAATTCTCTCTCTCTTTTTTTTTAATTAATTAATTTCTGCAGGAAAAGTTCCATTTCAGAAACATATTTACAACTACAATAAACAAAAATTCTCCTTTAATTTTAAATAATTATTTTTACATGTTTCTAAGCAATTAAAAGTGTGTTTTTTTTTTTATAAAAATAAATTAAATATAGAAATGTATATGGTTTTAATCATGAAGGTAATAATTTCATGGTTTTAATATACTAGATAACGCCATCTAGTAGCTTATATTAAAATCCTATACATTCCTATATTTAATTTACTTTTCTTGAAAAAAAAAAAAAAAAAAAAAACTTTTAATTGCTTAGAAACATGTAGAAATAATTATTTAAAATTAGAGGAGGGTTTTTTTTTATTGTAGTTGTAAATATATTTATGAAATGGAATTTTTCCTGCAGAAATTAATTAATTAAAAAAAAAGGAAATAAAGAGATAATTATATTTTTTAAATAAATTATTATGGGTTTCAAAGTAAAGATGTTATTTATTTACTTTGACGTGTTTTTCAATAATTGCTATTTGACACATTTTTCATAAATTTTAATTCTATTTTCATGGTTTTTTTTTTTTTTTTTTTTTTTAATATACAGTATATTTATCTCCTCTTTCCTCCCTTAGCCATTATTGCTTTAAATAATAATAAAAAAAATTAGTTTGATTATGTTAATATTTAAAATATGTATCATTTTGTCTGAAAAGTAAATATATGAATAAACTCTAACTGTATTTTAAAAAGAGATTTTTAATTTTTAAAAAGAAATATATATATAACTTGTATTTTCCATAACACTTAAGCTTAACTTGTATTTTACTTAACTTGTATTAACTTTAGCTTAACATAGCACAACAAATTTTCCATAAAATTTTTCTCCAAATGATTTTATCTTATTTTTTAAAATTACAGAAATGTAGAGCATAATTTATATTTTGTCTATTTTTTCCCACAACTACTTTTATGAAATAATTTTTACCTCCACTTTTGATGAAAATTTATATTGTGAATATTTGAGCAGTATCTGTACTTAGCCTCAAAATGGAAAAGAAAATAAATAAATTTCCATTTTTAACATTAACTTTTTTTGTAATTGTTTAATTTGCATTGGTACTTCTCTAAAAAAAAAAAAAAAAAAAAAAAAAAAACTTGCAAAATGTTAATTATGTAATTCTAACTTAAATTTGAAATTTCCTACTTATTATTATTATTTTTAAGAGTTTGAGAATCTCACTCAATATTTTTTTCTAGTGCGAAGCTTCTACATTTTTTTTCCAAGTGGCAGGCTACTTGAAAATTTATCAGCATGATAACGTTTGAAATACTGAATTAATTCAAACTAAATTTGTAGTGTGGATTTATCTCAGAAATGTATTTGTTATGTTCATTTGCCAACTTAATCTACCCTCTTGTTTCCCTGTGCCAGCCCACTGAAAATTTTAAATTTACATTAGAAAAGTTCTATGAACCGATTTGCTTAAAACTCCATATATACAAGTCTTCATTAATAAATCCACCAAGTCAATAAATCGTAGCTGCCATATTGAAAAAAAAAATGGTGGCAACTTCATAATAAAAGATAAATCAAATCACCCTTCCTAGGAGCCAGGAGGACTTGTTTTAATTTTTTGATCAATAACCACTAAAGAGTAATGATGTCAGTACAAAAAACCCTTAACGGGTTAAAAGTTTGTGACGCCGCTACTTTATGACTGTAAGAATTTGAAATATGAGTCTTAAAAATAATGATATCAAATTTTAAGTGACGCTTTGCAATTAGTTAAAATATACATAGATTTTCTTATTTGATCATTTACTTTTTTCTTTTATTTATATTTATAATGCAAACGTAATATTTTTAGCTTCAACATCAGACAGATATATAAAATACCCTCACTGATGCTTTTTCATTCACATTTCAAATTCAAAATAACAGTTTTAAAAGGAATGATATAAAAATTCCAGTAGCGCCTCGGTGTTATTTTAAAATGTTTTGTTTTTAGATTCCATTAAAATTACTTTTGTTTTGTCTAATAAAGTATATTTACATATTGAAACAGTGCTTTAATTTTCAAATATACAGTCAAATAATTATACTTTCACTGAGTTTGCATTATAAATTAAAATTATTTACTTCAATAAATTGATTTATCTTTTGCGTCATGCTATCCAAAACTGCAAGTAAAATTTGTGTAAATGTTTTCTTTACGTCACACTACCTCTTTGCGCAAATTTTCACTCAGCTGGATACTATGATACTATGTTTTGGATAGTATGATGCAAAAGATAAATCGATTTATTGAAATAAATAATTTTAATTTATAATGCAAAATCAGTGAAAGTATAAATATTTGACAGTATATTTGAAAATTAAAAGCACTGTTTCAATATGTAAATATACTTTATTAGACAAAACAAAAGTAATTTTAATGGGATCTAAAAACAAATCTTTTAAAATAACACCGAGGCGCCACTGGCATTTATATATATATCCTTTTAAAACTGTTATTTTGAATTTGAATTTTGAAATGTGAATGAAAAAGCATCAGTGAGTGTATTTTATCTATCTGTCTGATCTTGAAGCTAAAAATATTACGTTTGCAGTATAAATATACATAAAAGTAAAAAGTAAATGATCAAAAAGAAAATATATGTATATTTTAACTAATTGCAAAGCGTCACTTAAAATTTGATATCATTATTTTTAAGACTCATATTTCAAATTCTTATAGCCACAAAGTAGCGGCGTCACAAACTTTTAACCCGTCAAGGGTTTTTTGTACTGATACATATTACGAAAATATACATCTGGCAAGTATATTTTCGTATTATGTTTTTGATCACCAAATACAAGAAATGCCAAGGGTAACAGAGATTTGAAATTTAAAATTTAAAATTTTTTCAATCTGACAGCAAAATAACTTAATCTAACACACTGTGCATAATAAGTAGTTTGTAATTATATCCAAATATGGGGATTAAAATCGGGAAATAGTCTTCCTCAATTTTTAATAATTTTTTACAAAAAATTCAATGGACGATTAACATAGGAAATCTTTTTCTCGGCGTATTCTGTTAGTGCTAAAGTAAGAAAATCAGTTTTCATTCAGCAATATCTGATATTTTTTATATTTTACCTAATAAAATACAAGTAATTATGTTTTAACGTTTTTTTAATTTTTCAAACAAAAATGTATATATTGACAAATTATATTTAATAATGTGTGTATATGTAATAATTAAGTATAACAGCTTTTAAATAATTTGAAAGAAATCTAATTGCAGTTGCATAGTATTAGTTTATAAAATAATACTAGTAATAAATAGCTATGAATCACTGGACTTTTAAATTAGGTTTTTTTCCTGTGATCACATTTAAAACGGACCAATTTAGGTAGAACATTTAAAATGAAATTAAGATTTAAAAGTTTTCTGGAAAAAAAAAAAAAACGGATTTTTCATCAAAAACCTGATAAAACCTGGGTTTTAGAGGGCAGGCTGGGCCTTAAAAAAAAAAAAAAAAAAAAAAAAAAACGGGTTTTTCAAACTTTGCAGGAAATGGTAGTTAGACAAAAAAGCCTCAACAGGCTCCCAGCCTAATCTTTGAAGAGGAAGATGATAATTTATAGTAAAAATAATTCGAATTAAAAAAAAATTTAAAATGTTTTTAATTTTAATTTTTTCCTTCGATTTTACCAGTGGCGTCGCGTGAGTGACGTTTCGGTCATCTCCATGTGTGTGGTTTGGTCCATTAAATTGGTCCATTTTAAATGTGATCACAGGAAAAAACTTAAACCTAATTTAAAAGTCCAGTGATTCATAGCTAATTATTACTAGTATTATTTCATATACTAATGCTATGCAACTGCAATAAGATTTTTTTTCAAATTATTGCAAAAGCTATTATGCTTAATTATTACATATACATACATCATTAAATATAATTTGTCAATATATACATTTTTGTTTGAAAAGTTAAAAACTTCTTATAAACATAATTACATTATTTTATTAGGTCAAACATAAAAAATATCACATATTGCTGAATGAAAGCAGATTTTTTATCTTTAGCAGTAAAAGAATACGCAAGAGGGGGGAAACGTCGCTGACTGTCTGTGGAGCTAAGAAAAAGATTTCCTATGTAAATCGTATATTGATTTTTTTGTAAAAAATTATTAAAAAATGAGGAAAATTATTTCCCGATTTTAATCTCCATATTTAGATATAATTACAAATTATTTATCGTGCACAATGTGTTAGATTAAGTTATTTCGCTGTGGAATTGACAAAATATTAATTTTACATCTCAAAACTCTGTCGTCCTTGGCGTTTCTTGTATTTCGCGATCAAAAATGTAATATGAAAAAAAAAAAAAAAAATGCCTGATGCATATTTTCGTAATATGTATTGTATGAAATATTGTTTCATATTATTCAGTGCTCTCTTAATATAAGCTGTTAAAATAACTGGAAAGGAATTAAATATGTTCGCCAGATAATTTGGTGATATTTTTTTTATGCCAAGGATGACAGATATCAAATCTATTCCGCTGCAACATATTAGTTATCTTATATCAGATATTTTATTTAGACATTTGAAAACAAATTTGACTTCAATTTATGATAGAATATTTATCATTTTCCTTTTAATTAGTATATTAGTTGGACATTTATTGTGTAAATATCACCCTTTGAAATGAAATATTTATGTTATCAATCGAATATGGAAGTTAGCCAATTATTTTCTCAAGTTTTGAAATTTTACATTCAAATTTTACCAATTTTACAGAAAAATAACAATCTAACGGACGTACACGATAACTAATACATATCTATACCCAAATATGAGAATTAAAATCGGGAAATAATTTTCCTTGATTTTTAATATTTTTTTACAAAAAATCTAGTAGGCGATTAACATAGGAAATCTTTTTCTTGGCTCCACAAACGGTCAGTGACGTCATCACTTCGCTTGAGTATAGGAACACAGAAAAAGATATTATATTACTGAATGAACTAGTATGTTGTGGCCACCACAAGACTTTCTTCTATATTTTCCTATAGAAATTCAATCAGTAACAATATTAAACAATCAGCAACAATATTATTATTTAAAAAAAAAAAAAAAAAAAAAAAAACGATTTTTTTTCTAAGTTTTTTTTTTTTTTTTTTTTTTTGTTAAAAGTAATACATATTCAATAAGTAACAATATTTAAAAAAAAAAAAAAAAAAAAAAAAAAAAAATACGAATTTTTTTTTTTTGTTTTTTGTTTTTTGTTAAAATTAAAAAAAATAGATAACTTTGTTTTAAATTATCACAAATTTATAGTTCAACCATTCATTTTAAAGGTATTGACGAGACCTTTCGAAAGACACCCATCTTCAAAATTTACCCACCGGGGGGGGGAGCGATGCCCCCCCATGCACAAATTTTTTTTCCTAGTTAAATACTACTATAATCAATAATTCATATTAATTTTACAATCACAAGTTTAAAATAACTCTTATTATGCACATTTATACGAATTTTTCTCCAATACTGCCATGTTAAAAGTTTAGATAAAATGCGAACACAGCGCCACCTGTTGAGCGATTGATCCCCAAATATAATAAGCACCAGTTCATGTCCGGGACCAACTAAATACCAAGTTTGGTTAAATTTCGTTAAAAAAAAAAAAAAAAAAAAAAGATTTTTTTCGTTAAAAGTAAAAATACTTTGTTAACTTCTTTGTTAAATACTTTCGATAACTTTGTTTTAAATTATCACAGATATATGGTTCAACTGTTCGTTTTAAAGGTATTGAGGAGACCTTTCGAAAGATACCCATCTTGGAACTTTGCCCCCCGGGGGGGTACTCCCCCCAGTGTGGGGGGGAACCGATGCCCCTACATGCACAACAATTTTTTCCTAGTTAACTACTACTATTATCAACGAGATCTTATGAAAGATACCCATTGTGAAAATTTACACCCTCCGGGGGGGAAGAAGCGATGCCCCCCCATGCACAAAATTTTTTTCCTAGTTAAATACTACTGTTGATTCATGGGAAGCGGTAAAGGCGACAGCCGATCAGAAGTAGACAGTCATGTGATCAGAAAGAGAAAAAAAACTCATTCTTTTTCTTTTTTTTATTATTGATGCTGGATTTCTCTCTGAACTATTCGAAAAAACTGAAGTAACTTTATTCTTGAATTGACATTCTAATATTCAGGCTGCATTCGTACAGCCAAGTAATCCATTAATTGTTATATTATTAAAACAATAAGTATTCTTCTGTTTATTCTTTATAATTCATTCAAGGCATAAAAAAATGCCTTTATACGTATTCTGAATGTTTAAACCTGTGCTAAAGTTTGTGAAAGATTCTGTTTTTATTCATAAAATTCTGAAAGAAAATCTCTGATTAAAATCAACGATAGAAAGTAATCGGATTTCATCTTTATTGACTTGTATCTCCTAAATGTTTTTTCAAGCGACCAGAGGAAATGCAGGAGAGAGGTGAGTTAGCTTTTCTTAATATTATGCATGCTAAATTTAGTTTCGTTTTAGTAAAATGTTTTTGATGCAGGTCAATTCTTTATGCATGAATCTAGTTATAATTAATCAACATGTTTTTGGTCCGTCCTAGAGCCATGAGTCTATCGATGATTTATATAGATATATATATATATAAAAAAAAAAAAACTATATATATTTAATATGTATTTGATATTCTTATTCTTATTCGTAATCATTTATTCTTAAAATGATTTATTTTTGTTCTTGAATGTTTGTTCTGTAATTCGAAGGCCTATAGTTATGTGTATTTAAACTTATATATTCTAAAATGCCGAAATTATCTAAGCAAGTTTTATTATTTGAAAATTTATGTAAGGAAATCGATAGTTTTAGAGATAGAGTAAAGGGGTGTAGTAAAGATGAACAATCTAAGGTTAAATTATTAAAAACCAAAGTTCAATCGTATGATCATGAAATCGCGGAAATATTTAAAAATTTATCCGCTAAAGAGAATGAGGATTATATGGATATGTATTTGAGATATAAGGGAGTGGTTTTTGATTTACTGGTGGAGTTAGAGGACAAAACAGAAGTAAACGCGTGCGATTCTGATACTCACGCGGAAAATAAAGATGAGAAAAATGGTAAATCCTCTCTTATTAAATTACCTAAATTTGATCTTCCAAAATTTTTTGGTGAAACCGAAAATTGGATTTCTTTTAAAGAAATTTTTAATTCGACAATTCTACAGAATAATCAATTATCCAAAATTGAAAAATTGCAATATTTACATTCTTCAGTGCGCGGAAACGCAGCTAAATTAATTCGAGGATTCGCTCTAAAAGAGGAAAATTTAGATCAATGTTGGGAAATATTAAATGAAAGATATGAAAATAAGAGACAATTAGCATTGAGTCAAATTAACAAAATATTTTCTATGAAAATTGTAAAAGCAAACAATGCTAAAACTTTACTTGAGTTATTAGATACTTGTAACGAAGCCGTCAGAAACTTAAAAACTTTGGGTTTAGATTCTAATGCGTTAAGCGACTTAATTATAATAAAATTCATGATGGGGAAATTGGATGAATCGTTAAAACAGAGATGGGAATTAATGTTGGATAGTGATAAATTGCCTGATCTTGATCTTTTTAGGAAATTCGTTGAGCGCGAAGCGCGCGGTGTTGAAGAGATAAAATGTAAACAAGACGTAAAATTCACTAATTCGAAGAAATCAAACGTATTGAGTACAATTGTGAAAAAGGAAAATACGTGCATTCTTTGTAATGAGCGTCACGCGCTATTTAAATGTCCGACATTTAATTCAAAACCGGTTAAAGAAAGATGGAAATTTGTTGAATTAAATAAGTTATGTCAAAATTGCTTACGCCAAAATCATAGGCTGGAGAATTGTAGGATAAACATTAATTGTAAAAATTGTGCAAAAAAACATCATACATTGCTACATGTTTATGGTAGAAATATAAATTCTGAAAGGGCGAATCATGTATCGCTAGATACATCAGTTTCAAATAGTGCTCAGTTTTATTCTAGTAATGTTTTGTTATCTACAGCACTAATTAAAGTTAAATCAAATAAAGGAAAAATTATGCATTGTAAAGCTTTGATAGATAATGCTAGTCAAAATTCATTAATTACTAAGGAATGTGCTAAGCGACTAAATTTGCCCTTACGGAGCACGTCGCATAGTATAATAGGGATTAATTGCGTTTTAGCAGAAACTGCTCTCAACGAAACAGAATTTAAATTCACTCCGCATTTTTCGTCGGAGTCATTTTCAGTCAGCGCTTTTATAGTTGATAGGGTTACCTCACCTCTCCCTAATTTCCAACTACCGCAACATGATTGGCCACACATAAAGGGATTACAACTAGCGGATCCCAATTATGACGTTAGTGGTCCAATCGATATTCTTCTTGGGGCAGAAATAGTCGCCTCAATCTGCAATGGCAGTCCAATTCAAGGGCCAGCAGGAACTCCTACAGCATTCCCCACAAAGCTGGGTTACCTCCTTTCAGGACGAATAAACAGTTTTCAATGTACAAATATCAGTCTAACGTGCCATATGACTATTGATGATGATATCAACAACACTTTAAAACAATTTTTTGATACAGAATCAATTCCAAATGTAGAATCAAAAAAGATAGAAAATGATCCTGTGGAAAATATTTATGTGAACACAACTAAAAGAAATAGTCAGGGAAGATATGTCGTTCATCTACCGTTTAAGCCAGATAAGGCACTAGGTGACAGTAAGTCAGGTGCTATTTCAAGATTTCTTTCCATTGAAAATAAAATTAAAAAGAACCCACAATTAAAGAGGGAGTATTCGAATTTCATGAACGAATATATAAATTTAGGTCATATGACAAAATTAAATCCAGCTGAAATTAATGAAACGCCACATTATTATTTACCGCATTATGCGGTGGTAAATGAAAACTCTGAAACAACAAAATTACGTGTAGTATTTGACGCCTCGTTTAAAACAACAAATAACAAATCTTTAAATGACATTTTATATATTGGTCCTAAACTACAGTCAAATATTTTTGACAATTTAGTAAAATTTCGAGCCAACCCTGTAGCGTTCAGTGCAGACATAGCTAAAATGTATCGGCAAATCTTAATTGAAAGGAAACATAGAATCTACCAAAGAATTGTTTGGAGAGAATCTCCCAATGACCAATTATCCTTTTACGAATTGAATACTGTCACCTACGGAACAGCTTGTGCACCCTATTTAGCGTTACGCACCCTTAAGCAATTATGTGAGGATGAGGGACAAAATTTTCCATTGGCAGCAGAAATTGCCAAGGAGAATTTTTACATCGACGACTTATTGTCAGGGGCACAATCCCTTCAATTAGCAAAAGATAGAATAATGGAGCTGCAGGCTCTAATGCAAGCTGGAGGGTTTAAACTTAGGAAATGGGCTTGTAGCCAGCCAGAAGCGCTCTCTGATATTCCAGAGGAAGATAAGGCTAATTCGGTCATTCATTTTTTTGAGGATAAAGAAAAAATAAATCAAAGAGTACTAGGAATGTTCTGGGATTTAAGTGAAGATACTCTTCAAGTTAGAACCTTTGCTGATCAACAAATTAATACGAAAAGACAGTTGCTATCCGTAATTGCGCAAATTTATGATCCCCTCGGAATTATTTCGCCATCTACTATTATCTTAAAAATCATTCTACAAAAATTGTGGAAGTTGCAATCAACGTGGGATGAGCCTATACCTCCAGATATTTTGCAAGAATGGAAAACTTTTTATAATGAAATTAATGAGTTTAAATATATGTCCATTCCACGCTATGTAGGTTCAAATACTAAAGATTGTACAGTTGAACTGCATGGCTTTTGTGATGCCTCTCCGATGGCGTATGCGGCAGTCGCATATTTAAAGATCATAACAAACACGATTCAGGTATATCTATTTGCTGCTAAAACTAGAGTCGCACCCATAAAAGTACTCACTTTACCGAAATTAGAATTGTGTGGGGCTGTACTCGTAGCTGAGTTAATTTGCAATATTCAAAAATCCCTTAAATTTACTCATTCGACATACTGGTATACTGACTCTTCTATTGTATTAAACTGGATAAATAACCCTTCAAACAAAGGAAATAGTTTCGTGGCCCATAGAGCTACCAAAATCAGAGCTCTTACTCAATTAGAATTTTGGAGACATATCCCAGGAAAAGAAAACCCGGCCGATTGTGCCACACGCGGATTGTCCCCGGCTAAGTTGAAAGCTAGAACTGAGTGGTGGGAAGGGCCAAAATGGCTCCATAGTTTTGAGCTACCACCAATGTGCACATTACATTCAGTTTCCGTTCAGAAACAAACTCATCAACATTCGACAGATTCAAGTTCTAAGCCTACACTTTCTAATAACACTTTCATATCACATATCACGAAATACTCTAACTATCTAAAACTTTTAAGAATTCTAGCTTATGTTTTGAGATTTATCAATAAAATTAAAACCAAATCAAAGGAAAGTGGTCCTTTAAAGGCCATAGAGCTAAATCAAGCGGAAATGTGGCTTGTAAAAATTATTCAAAATGCAGAATTTAGTGATGAAATTGCCTTACTAAGGAAAGGCAAACTTTTAAAACCTTCACACCATCTATTCTGTCTTGATCCTTTTCTGGATGAAGCAGGCATTCTTCGTGTTGGAGGACGCCTGCGGAACCACCCATCCTTACGATTTCAAGAAAAACACCCCATATTACTTCCCAAAGCAAATCACGTTACTTCCTTGATAATAACATATTATCATAACTTAAGCTCCCATGCTGGTCCCAATTTAGTACTTTCACTCCTTAGAAACAAATTTTGGATTCCCCACGGACGCTCCACCGTAAAATCAGTATTAAGACAGTGTATACTCTGTTTTCAACTGTCAGCTAAGCCAATAATTCCAAAGATGGGGGATCTACCCTCAGAAAGAATCACACCCATTCGGCCCTTTTCGAAGGTTGGTGTCGATTTCGCGGGACCAGTAATGACAAAATGTCAACATAAACGAAAAGCGACAACCTTTAAATCATATATTGCCCTTTTCATCTGTATGGCGACAAAGGCAGTGCATCTTGAATGTGTTTCAAATCTTTCTACAGAAGCCTTTCTCGCAGCCTTGAAACGCTTCATAGGTAGGCGTGGATACCCCTCTGACATATTTTCGGACAATGGCAGAAATTTTGTCGGAGCCCATTCTTACCTAAAACAGCTATTTTCTTTATTCAAAGAAGAAAAATTACAAAATTTTGCTTCCCAACACCAAATAACCTGGCACTTTATTCCCCCGTATGCTCCAAATTTTGGGGGACTCTGGGAAGCGTCGATAAAATTAGCCAAACATCATTTGGTAAAAATCACACAAGGAGCAATATTAATGTTTGAGGAACTTTCCACCCTTCTATGTCAAATAGAGGCTGTTATAAATTCGCGGCCTCTAACACCATTGTCCAATGCTCCTAATGATATCGCAGCTTTAACACCAGGACATTTCTTGATTGGTACTGCATTATTAGAATTGCCAGAACTACCATTAACCAACAATTCTCTTAGTCTTTCTTCTAGGTATAAGCTCTTATTGCAGATGAAGGAAACGTTTTGGAAGAGGTGGAAAGCACAATACCTGCCAACATTGCTGTATAGATCCAAAAGAACCAACAACCACCGTCACAACTTTTCTCCAGGGGAACTCGTCATCCTGAAAAATAAAGTATCACCTCCACTCCATTGGGATCTCGCCAGAATCATCAAGTTGATTCCCGGACCTGACGGAATCGCCAGGGTCCTGCAACTTAAAACCTCTTCTGCTGGAACTCTGATTCGACCGGTTACGCAGGTGATCCCTTTTCCAAGTACTTCGACTCCTGCTCCGGTGCCTTCCCGCCCCGCCCAGCCTGTTGATTCATGGGAAGCGGTAAAGGCGACAGCCGATCAGAAGTAGACAGTCATGTGATCAGAAAGAGAAAAAAAACTCATTCTTTTTCTTTTTTTTATTATTGATGCTGGTTTTCTCTCTGAACTATTCGAAAAAACTGAAGTAACTTTATTCTTGAATTGACATTCTAATATTCAGGCTGCATTCGTACAGCCAAGTAATCCATTAATTGTTATATTATTAAAACAATAAGTATTCTTCTGTTTATTCTTTATAATTCATTCAAGGCATAAAAAAATGCCTTTATACGTATTCTGAATGTTTAAACCTGTGCTAAAGTTTGTGAAAGATTCTGTTTTTATTCATAAAATTCTGAAAGAAAATCTCTGATTAAAATCAACGATAGAAAGTAATCGGATTTCATCTTTATTGACTTGTATCTCCTAAATGTTTTTTCAAGCGACCAGAGGAAATGCAGGAGAGAGGTGAGTTAGCTTTTCTTAATATTATGCATGCTAAATTTAGTTTCGTTTTAGTAAAATGTTTTTGATGCAGGTCAATTCTTTATGCATGAATCTAGTTATAATTAATCAACAACTACTATTATCAATAATTCATATTAATTTTACAATCACAAGTTTAAAATAACTCTTATTATGCACATTTATACGAAATTTTGTCCTATGCTGCCATGTTAAAAATTTAGATAAAATGCTATAACAGCGCCACCTGTTGAGCTTTTGATCCCCAAATGTAAGCAGCACCAGTTTATGTCGGGGACCAACTAAATACCAAGTTTGGTTAAATTTCGTTAAAAAAAGAAAAAAAAATACGATTTTTTTTTCTGTTTTTTTTTTTTGTTAAAAGTAAAAAAAATCGATAACTTTGTTTTAAATTATCACAGATTTATCGTTCAACCATTCGTTTTAAAGGTATTGAGAAGACCTTTCGAAAGATACCCATCTTGAAACTTTGTTCCCCCCGGGGGGTACTTCCCCCCATGCACAAAATTTTTTTCCTAGTTAACTACTACTATCATCAACGAGATCTTATGAAAGATACCCATTGTAAAATTTACCCCTCCGGGGGGTGTACTTCCCCCACAGGGGGAGGGAAGCGATGCCCCCATGCAGAAAATTTTTTTCCTAGTTAACTACTACTATTATCAATAATTCATATTAATTTTACAATCCCACGTTTAAAATAACTCTCATTATGCCCATTTATAGGAAATTTTGTCCTATGCTGCCATGTTAAAAGTTTGGATAAAATGCGATCACAGCGCCACCTTTCAGCTATTGATCCCCAAATCTAATCAGCACCGGTTCATGTCAGAGTGCAACTAAATACCAAGTTTGGTTGAATTTCATTCATTGGTTCGTGAGATACGGTGAAAAATACGAAATTTTGTGATCACAGCGCCACCTGCTGGGCGATTGATCCCCAAATCTAATCAGCACCATGCCCCGTCAGGTTCCAACTATATACCAAGTTTGGTTGAATTTCATTCATTGGTTCGTGAGGTACGGTGAAAAATACGAAAATTTGTCCTATACTGCCATGTTAAAAATTTACATAAAATGCGATCACAGCGCCACCTGCTGGGCTATTGATCCCCAAATCTAATCAGCACAATGCCCCGCCAGGGTCCAACTATATACCAAGTTTGGTTGAATATCATTCATTAGTTCGTGAGATACGGTGAAAAAACGAAACCACAGACAGACCGACAGACATTTTTTAAAAACTATCAATTTGTGTTCAGGACATCCCAAAACGTGTAGATTCGTCAAAAAACGGAGGTCGAAAATTTTCGCGAATCCAATACTTTCTCTATATTACATATAGAAGAAAGTAAAAATTTAGTCAGTCTGGACTTCTGAGGGAAGTGCATAGTTTGATTTTGATCATAAATGACGACATACTTTTATGAGTTTTGCTGCTTTGTCAACCTGTAGACGACTGCGTAGCTTACTGCAAACTAATCCAGAAGTTTAGAAAAATCTCTCAATTGATGCAGACGAAGCCGGTGCTAAATGCAAAGAGAAAAAAAAACTGACCAAATCTAGGTGGGAATTTTGATTTTTTTTTTAAACCCACATTATAAAACAGTGGGCTTTTTCAAGTGGGCCCGCCGTTTTTTCGGGCTGGGCCCACTTGGGCGAACCCTGCCGACAGGCACAAACTGCGATCGAACGCGGCAGCTTACGTCTACCGAAATCTAGAACTGAACTTCTCGGCCATTCTGTTTTAAGGAATGCTGAATATTATTTTTTTTTTTCTTTAAGGATTGTCTTCGCGTTAGAGTATACATATTTTTATAAACGCAGAGTTATATATACATTTACTTTTATTCATACCGGATTCGTAAAAATGTTCGACTAAAGGTTTTCAATGGATTTACACGTATTGACATGTCCGAAAGTCGTTTTGAGCACTTTTAGAAAATGCGCTTTTGTTTGGTTCTCTGGGTATGCATGCCACCAAATTTATGGGGCAGCTCTAGCTAAAATGCAATGAAATTAATATAAATTTATATTTAGTTGCACTTTGATATAAATTAGTGCCCATCAACTATTCCCCAAATGTATTTGACATCTTTACAATAATTCATATGTTTCTTAGACTTTGTAAATAATGTCTACGAAGTTTAACAAACTGGATAAATTTACAGATATATTTTCGAATTTTATCGCAGCTGAAATCGTGTAAGAATGTCGAAAAACCCAAATCGAAAATTTCTCTTAGACCTGAATTCTTGAAACCTATAGTACGATAAACTAAAACCATTCATTAAGCAAAATAAATATAAGGTCTTAAACTCTTTCCAAATTCGCTGTAAAGTATAAAATAACACGATATACAGCACCGATAGTTTCCACCTGAATCTCGTAATAAATTCGATTTTAGTGTCCTTGTAAATAAAATTACAATATTCATTATTTTACTTTTTTATAGAAAGTACCCAATTTTTTATTTTATTTTACCTTTCTCTTTCATTCATATATCTTAGTTTTGCCAACTTCAGGTCAAACACTTATATATAAAAAAGTATTGGATTCGTGACATTTTTTGACTTACAGTTTTCTATTTATTTACACGTTTTGGGATGTCCTGAACACGACTTGATGATTTTTAGAAATTGTCTGTGTGTGCGTGTATCAAAAGTTTTTTGGATGCTGCATCTCACAATACAACGGACGGAATTTAAACAATCTTGATATTTTACTGGATTTTGACCTAAATTGGAGATGATTACATTTCAGAATAAATTGCTCAACAGGTGGCGCTATCACCCTATTTTTCGTTATTTTTGATATAACACTATGGGACAAAATTTCGTAAATGTACATAATGAGAATCATTTAACTTTTTAATGTGAAATTAAAAAATACCTATTTATAATAGCAATAGTCAAACAAAAAGAGAGAGAGAAAAATAAAAGTATGTGCAATCGCATCGTACAGGTCATCAACCACGCATCCGGGTGTGTAAATTTTCGATATGAGTATCTTTCAAAAGAACTCGTCGATATATTTGAAACGGACGGTTAATTAAAATAAATAAATGAGTTATTGACACAAAAGTGACTTCATTTAGTGTCTGAGACTTCATTTAGTTTCTTCATTTAGTGTCTGAGATGAAAATCGTCTGCTTTCATGATGAAAAGTAATTTTAATGACTAATTTGTACTGCATGAATTTATATAGGAAAATATAAAAGAAAGGTTTTGCGAGAATTACAACATACCAGTTCCCTTTAAAAACGTACATTAATGTAATCAGGTTTGTGCAGTACAATGATATGAAAATATAAAATGTACAAAGATATTAAAAAAAAATAATAATAATAACCTCATTCATTGTGATGCATCTGAATTCTTTTCGAAATTTCTTTATACAATATGTAATATAAGTAATAGGAAACAATAAACATTCTGTGCTAAACATAAAAATAATATATGAACTCCAAGTATACTAAAAATATTTATGAAAATGAGAACATATATAGAAAGATAAATAAACCGAATTTCAAACACCCTTTTCAAAATGCTTGAAAAGTGTTTAAAAATATCAGTTATACTTTTTTTTTTTTTTTTTTTTTTTTAAATCTTAATTGTATTTAACCATAAATATATTTTCCTAATATTTTGGAAAACGATTAGCATTATTTACATTTTTTCTATCATGGTTTTAGTATTTATAAAGGGGCAGGTTTCTGAAATTTATTTAAAATCGTTATTCCGGAATACATCGGAATACTGTGCAAAAATGACAATATGTTTGTTAAAAAAACTGTTACTTGGTTTTGAAAATGTTACATATATATTTTACAAATGAAACAGATTGTATATATATGTTAAGCGATAGTAATTTAATAAGAAAGAAAAAGTAGTAGGAAGATATTAAAAAAAAAAAAAAAAAAAAAAAAGACTGTACTTACAGAGTCAGCAGATAAGTCTAGAGTAATTTAAATTAAACTACTTTCACCGTTCGTTTGACATTTTGTTTTGTTGCCATAGCTGCTATGTTTCCCTTCTACCAAAGGCAACTATAAACTAAATCGCACACTCATAGTGACGCTGTAAACTATTAGTATTGATTCCTGATAACAATACATCACGTCTCTTAAAAGAAAAAGAAAAAAGTAAATCAATATTAAATACTCTGAGGCACACGTTGACAAAACAGAATTTACTAATGCTTAGTAAAAGATGCAATTTATTGTGAATACTTAAAACAGCGTCATATGAAAATAATCATAAAATTAAATCTCAGTTTGTTTGTTTATTTATTTGATTAATACTTGAAGGATTTCAATGCATGTTTCCTCATATCATCTGTTAACTATAGCTCACACCTGTCATGACGTCAGATGTGACGTAACTGTATTACGTAATCAACAGCGCATCTTCGTCTCTCTGAGAGAGATGTTTATAAGAGTCTGTACGAGAAAGCTTTGGTAAGCGTGCGGCAGGAAATGCCAGCAGTATGTTATTCTTCTTTTCTATATTATTAAATGTTGTGATTGTTCAAAAGACTCTGCTTTTCACTCTGCGGACCCATTTATACCAACAATGGTTATGGGCCCAGAGACACGCATCTTACTGCGGACTTTTTAAAAATTTAAATTAACATTCGTTAAAACGAAAGTGCGACTTACTGTTAAGCCTAAGGGCTGAAATCGAAAGTATTTTTGATTCTATTTTTATAAAGAAGCTACTATAGCTGATTAAATATGTCGCAAATATTAAATATAGAAAAGTTATCGAAAAACAATTTCGATACATGGAAGCTGCAGATAGAAGCTGTTTTAATCAAGAATGATCACTGGAGTTATGTTAACGGAACGAAAATTAAGCCCGATGAAGGCGCCGAAGGCGAAGAAAAATGGCTCGAAAATGACCTTAAAGCTAGGGCCGATTTAATCCTAGCAATTACCCCAAGTGAGTTGTGTCATATTAAATATTGTACCACCTCAAATGAAGTATGGAATAAATTAAAAGAAGTTTACGAATCGAGAGGACCGGCAAAGAAAGCCACCCTGTTGAAGCAGCTACTCTTTAAGAAAATGACTGACAGTGAAAATATGTCCGATCACCTAAATATTTTCTTTGATATAGTGGACAAGCTAAAAGAAATGGACATTCAAGTAGCCGAAGACCTATTATCAATTTTGCTCTTATACAGTATTCCTGACAGCTATGAAAATTTCAGGTGCGCCATAGAACCAAGAGATGAATTGCCGCAGCCTGAAGCTCTGAAAATTAAAATGATGGAAGAATACGAGTCAAGAAAAAATAAAAAGCATCAAGAATCATCAAATGCGTATTTTACAACTCACAAGAAAAATCTTCCTGAAAAGAACAAAAGAGAAATCTTAAAGCCTGTGCAGAACAAGAACACGTATGGCGAAAGAAATTATGCAATCTTCAAATGCAATTACTGTTCAAAAGCAGGGCATAAAGCCTCAGAATGCAGAAAGAAGATCTCGGACAGAAAATTCACTTCATCGAATAAATACAAAGATAGATCTTTCATGGTTGAAGATAGTACAGAGTTCACGATGGCAGCCAGTAACTCTTTCCAAGAACATTCCGAGTGGTGTCTCGATAGCGGTACGACATCACATATGGCTCATGACAAGAATTTGTTTATAGATTTCGAACCTAGAATTGGATCATTTATAAAATTAGCTGTAGATGAAACAGCGGAGATCACAGGTGTTGGAACAGTCAAATTAAAAGTTCCCGGTAATCACGGTGTAACCAATTTAAAGTTAACAAATGTTTTGTGCGTTCCAAAATTGAAATGCAATTTAATGTCTATATCAAAAGCTACTGCAAACAACTGCCGAGTTGTATTTACCGAAAAATGTGCGAAAATCACAGAGCAGGACGGCTCTCTGATTATAAGTGCTACGAGAAAAGGTGATTTATATTTTTTTCAGCCGCAGGTGGATATCGCTGCAACAACTCAGGTAAGCAACTTTCATAAATGGCATTTAAAATTAGGACATTTAAATGAAAAAGATTTAAAATTATTAAAATCTGAAAATATGTTAAGAGATTTAAATTTTAATGAAAAAGATTCCTTAAAAGATTGTAAAGTATGTATTAGGTCTAAACAAACTGTGAAACCATTTTGTAAAGAAAACAAATTTCATAGTGATGAATTATTAGAAGTAGTTTATTCTGATTTATGTGGCCCTATAAATGTTAAATCCCATGGCGGATCACGTTACTTTATTACTTTTTTGAATGATAAATCTCGTTACATTGAAGTAAATTTTCTAAAAACAAAAGATCAAGCTAAGTACGCGTTCCGGAGATATAAAGCAGCAGTCGAAAATCGATTAGGAAAAAAAATTAAGATACTGCATACCGATAATGGTTTGGAATATTGTGGCGAAGAATTCAATAAATATATTGAAGAATGCGGTATTAAACGCGAATTTTCCTCACCAATGACCCCTCAGCAAAATTCTAGAATTGAAAGACAAAATCGTACATTATGCGAAATGGCGAGGTGTTTATTAATGCAATCAAACCTTCCAAATACATTCTGGGCTGAAGCAGTAAATTGCGCTGCATATATTAGAAACAGGTGTCCCACTAAAGGAATTAAAGAAAACAAAACACCTTTCGAATTGTTTTTCGGTTATAAACCAACTGTTAACTATTTTAAAATTTTCGGACAGAAATGTTTTGTTCTAAATAAAAAATCAAAAGGGAAGTTTGAAGCTAGGTCACACGAACATATATTCGTTGGCTATTCAAATGAATCACGCGCTTACAGATTATGGAATAAAGATACCAGAAAAATTGTCATAAGTCGTGATGTTCGATTTATAGACGAGTTTCAAACAAATGATTCAGCCACTACTGATCAATTAGAATTAATTTTTCCGTCTGAGAATAAATGCAATGATTGTAATATTAAAAATGAAACTCCTATCCCTACTCAAACCGCAGACAGGGGGGAAAACAGCGGATCGATTTCCTATCCCCCTGAATGCAACGGAGAAAGTTTCTCTTTTTGGAAAGGGGGGAAAGCGAACCACTCTGAAGGGGGGAACGTGAAAGATGTGAGTGGAGGGGAGGAGAGTGCTCACGGTAAATGTAAACAAGAGAAAGGGATTAATAAAAACAATCCTATTTTTAAACGTGGTCCCGGCAGACCTAAAAAAATTAAAAGTTGGAACTTTCAAAAGTCTTGTAAGGAATATATTACAGATACAAAATATAAAGATGAAACTTCTCAATTAGCTGATAACTCATTTAATGAAATTAATCCCAGCGTAATCGATGCGCTAAATGGAGATTATGCTAAAAATTGGGAGAACGCGATGAAATTAGAATATGATTCTTTAGTTAAGCAAAACGCTTGGGAAATTGTAGATAGACCAAAAGATAAAAGGGTAATTGGGTGTAAATGGGTTTTAAAAACAAAATTCAAACCAGATGGTCAAATTGAAAAATTTAAGGCCAGATTGGTTGCCAAAGGGTGTTCACAGAAACAAGGTATATATTTTGAGGAAAATTTTTCACCAGTAGCCAGATTAAGTTCTATAAGAACTGCAATCGCGTATGCTATCCAGAATGGTTTCACAGCATACCAGTTAGATTTCATTATGGCATATGTTAACGGAACGTTACATGAAGAAATTTATATGGAGCTTCCTGAATTTTTTGAAAATGATATACACGAAAATAAAGTGTGTTTATTAAAAAAATCTTTGTATGGCCTTAGGCAGTCAGGAAGACAGTGGTTTAAGAAATTAGATGAGAAATTGAGAAAAATGAAATTTAACCCTTTGAATTCCGACAAATGTGTCTATTACTCAAAATATCCTTTTGATGCTATTATAATCGTCTATGTCGACGATTTAATTTGTCTCACTAAAAGTGAAGAGCATTATTTTGATATAAGAAATAAATTAGCAGAATCTTTCAAAATGAAAGATATGGGCCTTCTGCATTATTGCTTAGGCATTGAATTTAATCAAGATAGGGACAGCATCACTATAACACAAAAGAAATACATTGAAGATTTACTAAATAAATTTAATATGGAAGATTCTAGAGTGGTAAATACACCTTTAGATAACAGTGTAAAATTAACTAAACAAATGTGTCCAAATACAGAAGAAGAGAAATCATATATGTCAAAGATTCCTTATAGACAATTAATTGGTTCTCTTATGTATCTGTCGGTTGCTACCAGACCAGATATCACCCATGCTGTAAATTATTTAAGTCAGTTTAATAACAATCCAGGAAAACCTCACTGGATAGCTGCTAAAAGAATACTAAGGTATCTCAATGGCACTAGAAATTTAGGAATTGTGTATTACAGAGACGATAAACCATTGACAGCATTTGTTGATGCTGATTGGGCATCGGATATAAATGATAGAAAATCATATACAGGATACGTCTTTAAGTATGCCGGTGGACCTATTTCTTGGGAATCTAGAAAGCAGCGAACCGTTGCTCTATCCACAACAGAATCTGAATATATGTCTCTGTCCGAATCCGCAAAAGAGACAATTCATGTTAGAAATTTCTTAAAAGAATTGGATCCTGAAATTGTATCAAGTCCTACTGCAATCATGTGCGACAATCAATCTGCACTGAGATTAGTAAAAAATCCTGTTCATCACAATCGATCTAAGCACATTGACATTCGTCATCATTTTGTGCGAGAAGTTTACAATAATAAACTAATTGACATTAAATATATTTCATCAGATGAACAACCTGCAGATATTTTAACAAAAAGTTTAAATGCATATAAACATGAAAAATGTTGTGATATGAGAGGACTTAATACTCAGGACTGATGAACTTAAAAATATATATATATTTAAACTGTGTTTTCATTAAGAAATTAACTGATTATATTTTACGTATTTTATTTTATTATATTAACCATAATTATTTGCTTATAATTCTATTTCTTTACTAACACTTTTCTTATTTTAAGTAACTCTTGCATAAAAATAATTTTCTGTAATTTTTAATATGCTATTATAATGCATATATATGTTTTATTTTCGAAACATTTATTGAATAAGGGGGAAATGAAGGATTTCAATGCATGTTTCCTCATATCATCTGTTAACTATAGCTCACACCTGTCATGACGTCAGATGTGACGTAACTGTATTACGTAATCAACAGCGCATCTTCGTCTCTCTGAGAGAGATGTTTATAAGAGTCTGTACGAGAAAGCTTTGGTAAGCGTGCGGCAGGAAATGCCAGCAGTATGTTATTCTTCTTTTCTATATTATTAAATGTTGTGATTGTTCAAAAGACTCTGCTTTTCACTCTGCGGACCCATTTATACCAACAATGAATACTTTTAGTTATGATGACACCGGTTCGTGTCTTTGTCCATGGGTCCTGACTATCTGTCCGTCTGTTTGTTATCGCTACAACTCCCATAAATATTTATAGAATATCTTGATACTTATATAGGCTATTCAGTTCTCTGTGGCATAGTTCCTATTGAAAATGGCGTAAATATCACCAATTGTCGGTGTATCGAAACACCTAAAAGAATTCCAATGTATTGCATTCTATGACATGTGTTTCTATAAAAAATATTTAAATAACTTTTTACTTCAGAAAACTTAATGAAATCGATACTTATTACTCACATGCGCGAAAAAAAGTTTTCTGTAGAATATGGTTTGATTATCATTAAGGTTTACAGGACCACACAAGAAATATTCAAACACATTGGGGTTATAATTAAAATTTGCGAGATGTCAGAATTTTTTTTCTCGCTGTGTTACGCATTTTCAGCATTATTAAGAGTGATTAAGCTTTCGGTTATTCTAACAGTCTGTCTATCAACACTGTAATTTTACAAATATCCATAGAATTCCTCGAAACTGATACACATTATAAAAGTTCTCTATGGCGTATTCCCTATTGAAATTGGTATAAATAGCGCCACTACTCTGTATACGGGAACACCGAGATTATTTTAATGCATATAGAGTTCTATAAGAGGTATTTTTATAAAGCATTATACTTACATAATGAAGTTGGCATTTATTACTCAAATGAATAAAATTACGTTTTCTGTGGAATGTTTTTGATTAGCATATGGTTTACTTGGAAAATACTAAAATTATATTTTTAGTTGAGTTGAGCATTTTTAGCACTTTGCAACATTATTTACGAGTGACTAATTTTGGTTAGTTTGTCTGTCTGTCCATCTGTCAAACTTTTCGCGCACTAATTTTCAATATATATATAAATGCCTTCAGAATAACATATTTTTTTAGGCTTGACATGGCACGCTCTGCATTAAAAATAGTACAAATAGCGATAACGCTACTCGTTTGAGTACAGGAAAAATATTTCCGATCCATTATGGTTTGTGAGAAGTACTTTTAAAAGCATATTTTGACATTTTTCACTGAACATGAACACAACCTAACGAAATTAATATATACACTACACAATTCAGATACATAAAAACATTTATTTATGTAGAATAAAATATTATTAGCGTAATTTATTGATTTACTGGACACCATTGGTTTATAAGAGGAGTTTAAAATTGTTCATACACATTACACGCTGTAAATGAAAATTTCTAAATGCAGCATTTTAATGTTATGGGAGCTAATTTTTACTTCCATTACCCGACTACCGTAGACGTAATGGAAGTATTGTTTTCGGTCCAAAAATTCGATATCGAGATTTCACCTGATTTATATGTTTTAAGGTGTTCCCCGAGTCCAAAAAAAAAAAAAAAGGTTTTTGGCAGTTGGTCAGTGTGTGTATATATGTATTAGGGATGTGCCGGATCGTCAAAAACTGTGATCCGCGGATACGGATACGGATCTTTGAAAAATCTATAATAATTAAGTACATATGTAACAATTTTTGCTTCAATTAGCCGTTTACCATAGCTAAATGGAAGCAACGTATTCGGTTTCGATATCGATTTCTCACCTGACATACATGTTTTGATTATATGGCAGATGCGTACATGACATTTGCGTACAAGCTGAAATTAGTGACACTTGCGTACAAGTCCAGGTGTTCCAAATGTTACAGATCTGTTTTCGAAAAATCAAGTGGCATTTCCGTACAAAATTTGTTTTGCTGTATTTTTCGTTTGTAACACAAAGGGGTTGTATCCATATGTTAAACTTGAAGATAAATACTCTTATATAAATGCGTGAATTTTCTCTTATGCATGTAGTCTTACTTACGACTGACAAAGTTATGAGCTTAAGGCATATAAAAGTTACAAGCTATAATAGCCGTAGTTATTTTCTGAAATGACATGCAATTATTTATTCACTGAGTCAAGATCAATAAAGGTTATAAATGCTATTAAGGTCTTTAAAAATATTTTTATTTCTTAAATACTTTTTTACATTTAAACAAGTATGAATTTTTTTGTCTCCAATAAAAAAAAAATAAGTTAAAAAAAATCTGGTGTGTAACAGCCACACGACTTTCATTACCCAGTACTACACACATTATAAACATTTTATATACATTTTTGATTTAAATAAGTAACAAAATTGCTCTATTCGTCAAATAAGTTATTTAAAATAATAATTAGAAAAATAATATATATATTAATCATTTTCCAGATATGTTACGAAATTCTGAGGAGATGTTGTTACAAAATAGCTTGCATTAATTTTATTATTTGAGTAAAAGTTTTTGGAAACTTTAATTTTATTTTCAGTAATTTTTAAAATGTTAATTATAAATATTTTCAGATAAATTTCTTTGTTAATTAATGACGTCATACCCTTTTTAAAATTACTACAAATACATGCAAGTTAACGCCTATCAATTTATATGAACTAACCAACTATATCATTCGAAAGGACATCTAATAGAGTGTTTATATAGCAAATTTGAAGAAAATCGTTAGAGCCGTTTTTGAGATACGGACTTACGGTCCCAATTCCGGTTTCCGATGTCCCACTTCCGGTTAAACTCAATTATTGACAGGAAAACAATAATTACATACAAAAGCATATTTAAAAGTGACTTAAAATGGCGAGTTTGAAAAAAATCCGTCCGACCGTTTTTAAAGGAACGCCTTTGCGAGGCCGGAAATTGAGCTATTTATACAGGACGCCTATCAATTTTCCTGAACTAACCAACTCTATCATTCGAAAGGACATCTAATAGAGTGTTTATATAGCAAGTTTGAAGAAAATCGTTAGAGCCGTTTTTGAGATACGGACTTACGGTCCCAATTCCGGTTTCCGATGTCCCACTTCCGGTTTTTCAATTTTCACCAAAATTTGGAAATTTCATCTGTACACCAGACGTATTTCAATTCTAAAGTTTCGTAGCTCTATCTTTATTAGTTTCTGGGCTACAATAGCCAGAAGATTCTCCACATACATACATACACACACATACATACTTACACACTGACCAATTGCCAAAAACTACTTTTTTGGACTCAGGGGACCTTAAAACGTGTAAATCAGGTGAAAACCCGATATCGAATTTTCAGACCGAATACAATACTTCCATTACCTACGGTAGTAGGGTAATGGAAGTAAAAAGATCTCTCTTCTTTATCAATAACGAATTGAATCATATTCCAATTCCTGAAATTATTTGTCGTTCACCTATATGGCTCTCTTTCACCCCCCCCCCCAAAAAAAAAAAAAAATGTGTCTTTAAAAATGAAAAAAATCGGTAACTTTATTTTAAATTATCGCAGATCGATGGTTCAACCATTCGTTTTAAAGGTATTGGTGAGCTCTTTTGAAAGATACCCATTATGAAAATTTACTCCCCTCCAGGGTGGACTTCCCCCCCAAGGGGGTGAGGCGGGGCTCCTACATACACAATTTTTTTCCCCAGTTGACTATCTCTATTACAAAAAAAAACATATATTCGTTTCATTTGGTTTAGTACAGTCCAACGAAAAGCTTACTGTAACATTCCTATATGATATACATTTAGAATACCGAGTTTGGGCTTTCTGCTACTATTTGTTCGTGAGATATGCTGATAACACAGACAGACACACAGACCATTCGCTAAAAACATGATTTTCGTATTCAGGGGACCTCAGAACATGTAGATACAACAAAAACGCACGTTCGAAAATTTGACCCTAAAACAATACTTTCTCGACCCTATGGGTAAGAGAAAGTAAAAAGAAAAGAAAAAGAAGGAAAGAATAGAAAGAAAGAAAAAGGTTTTAATGTTTGCATCATATGGATACAACCCCTTCATGCAATGATCCTCAAATAAAGCGAAAGAAATGTTGTACGCAAGTGCCATTAGAATTTTTGAAAACACACCTGTAATATTTAAACCACCTGGACATGTACGCAAGTGCCACTGTTTTCAGCTTGTACGCAAATGTCATGTACGCATCTGTCACAACACCCATGTGGTTAAGTCCAAAAAAGTGGTTTTGGGAAATTATTCATTGTGTATATGTATGTATATGTGTGTAGAGGGTGGGCGTGTATCTTCTGACAACGACTGATGATTTTTCTAAATCTGAAGATAGAACGACGGAACTTTATATTTAAAACTCCATATTTCAACTTTTGGTGAAAATTAAAAAAATAATTATAATAAAATAAACAGAAAGTGGGATAAGAAAAACCGAAAAAAGACAAATCTGCATCTCAAACAAAGCTGTAACACGTATTTATTATTATTATTATTTTTTTTTCAATGTCGATATATAAACCATCTTTCAGATAATTTTTCGTTTGTATTAGACGGTTTTTTCAGGAAAATTAATAGGCAGTGTTCGTGAACATAGCAAAATATAAGAAAGCATTTTTATAAATTACGTTCAATAGAAAAGAATTTTCAGCTTAAGTTTAGGTAGCTCTGTATATTGTCTATAAACTATATGCACATCGTATCATGTTCTTAAATTATTTTTATGTGACAAACACCTAACACAAAATTAAATAAATTTCCACCAATTTCCAAATATAGTCCCAATATCTGTACTGATAAGTATAAAGGATTTAAGTCCATATTCTTGATTTTTCAGGAGACGAAAAATAAAGTTAAACTAACTAAAATCTAATCAGAAGAATCGATTAGGAAAAAGGGATTATGTTGATACCCTTTATACCATTCAGTGATTGTCAACCTTCATTTAATAAAAGGAAAAAATTGAATTAAATATTTTATACCAAAGATTACTGCTAAATTTCTAACTTGAATCTTTTTTTACCAATGGATTTTATCAAAGACTAAATAACATGGATTTTTTTTTTTTTTTTTTTTTTTTTGAGTCTGACTATGTACTTAACTCAAAATCGACATTTTTGGACTTAAATGCTTTATACTTATCAGTACAGATATATCCAAATACTTTAAGTAGCCCTGTAAACAAATGATGAATGACTTCCATTCCACAACCTGCACGATGTATTTATGCATATAAAAAGTAAGTTTATTCCTTTTTTCTGAGGGCAGCCTACAGATGTTACACTGTACTTACCAAAAATTTCCCTCATAGACGTAATATTTTTGAATTATTTTGGATGTCGCTGTACACGAACCATTTACTTGATCTTAACAAAAAGTTTAGTGTGAAATTACTATATCATACAGATTTTGAATACAGAGTTTGGACTCCCTGCTACTATTTTTTCGTGAGATATTCTAATAAGATACACACACACAGACCAACCGCTAAAGACATGATTTTCGTATTCATGGGACCTGAAAACGTGTAACTGTAAATATAACAAAAACTCAATTTTGAAAGTTTGATCCAAGAACAATATTTTCTCTGTCATATAGTAAGTGAAAGTAATAAACTGTTCCAAAAAATTTCATTTAAACACATTTTCAATGAACTAATAACATTTTATTATATAAAATTTGTATAATCAATGTGAATTTTATTGAAAAAAAAAAAAAAAAAAAAAAGATTTATTTAGATATTTAGAATTTTACGTAACTATTCATTATTTATACATGTAAAGAGAAGCACAGAAAAAGCTTTACTAATTAAATTATCAAATTGATTAAAATAAGTTTAATAAAAGAGATAACTATATACAATAGTATTTACATAACGAATGACCACATAGGTCCAAACGAAACATTTTATAAGTCCACTTACGACCCATTTCAGATTAATAAGAATAGAAAAGGCAAAAGGCAAACCACACAGGCATAAGATGTTATCGCTTTGCAAACGATATCGTAACTCATTGTCCACACAGATATTTCTTTTCACGGAAAAAAAAGAATAGTTCTCTAATTCATCCTCGCGGTAGATGTCCGTCTACTGGATGATACAACCTCTTTTTGATTATACCTGAGTAGACCTTTTTTTTTTTTTTTTTCTTTTCTCTCTCGTTTTATCCTTCTACATACATTTCCATTTTTATATATTTACTTTTTAAGTATTACTTTAAGAGAAAATTATATATTATGTAAAATGCATGTAATACTTTTTTATAATTAATTTCTTTTCCTTAAAATTTACAGTCTCAGAAATAATGCATGATCAAGCTTTTAAAAGTGAATGTTTCATTTCTAATGATTGACAGTTAATTACCTGTTTTGAAATTGTTGCTTTAAGTATAGACAGCTACACCCAATATCGATTTTGGTGCATTATTTATTTGTCAAAGAATATTATCATCTGCCTTACTTAATCCGTCTCTCAGATGTTTTTATTTTATATTATTTTTTTAATTAAATCACAGCATGTATTTCTTTTATAAACGCTGTATATATTAAGTGCAAACGGCGGAAAATTCAAAATTTCGTCATGTAAAAGTGGAGACGGGAGTTCGTTGCATAAATAAGAAAAATGAAGGGATTTAAAAGAAAAATTGTACGGGAAAACGTAAATTCCGAGAACGTAAAAGCGAGGCTGTACAGCATTTCTTTTAGTTATACATTAAAGATGGTTTATAATGAGTTATAATAGTTTCTTCCTAATTTTCTGGAAATTTCTACAAAAGATCCGTATTAGATCCGTTGTAGAAAAAAAACGGATACCGATCTTTTATTTTTCGCGGAGCTCCGGCACATGTCTAGTATGTATGTGTGTGGGGAATCCTCTGACTATTATATCTTCGAAATTAATAAAGATAGAACTACGAAACTTCAGAATGGAGACAAGTCTGGTGTACAGATGAATTTTCTAAATTTTGGTGAAAATTGGAAAAATGGAAGTCCGTATTTCAAAAACGGCTCTAACGATTTTCTTCAAAATTACTGTATAAACTCTCTGTTAGATATCCTTTCGAATGATATAGTTGGTTAGTTCAGGAAAATTGAGAAGCGTCCTGTATAAATAGCTGAATTTCAGGCCTCGCAAGTGCGTTCCTTTAAAAACGGCAGCACGGATTTTTTTCAAACTTGCCATATTAAATAACTTTTTGTATGTAATTATTGTTTTCTAGCCAATAATTGAGTATGCCAAGTTCTGGCAAAAGTCGGTATCTCAGAAACGACTCTAATGATTTTCTTGAAAATAATAATATAAATCCATTTTAGATATCCTTTCTTATGTATTACGTGGTAATTAAAGGAAAATTAACCGTCATCCTGATTAGGTAGATCAGTTTTAGATGTCAAAAATTGATGTTTCGAAAAATGGCTAAACCGATTTTTTTTCTTCTTACTATTTTTAAATTAGCTATGTAATTCTATTTTATATATCTTAAATAATAATAATAAAAACAGAAGCATTAAAGCTTTTCTTTTTAATCATCTAAAATGAAGCAAAGTCATAGTGTGATGCTAAGGGGATTGTAGGAAAAACTATATTCGGCGTTTTCAATTTTAAAAAAAACTGCAACTAATACGCGAATAGCATACCATTTTGTGTCCGTAATATATAAAAAATCCTACTTCAAAATCGAAGAATCTTAATGCATCCCACCCCGTCCGTAAAATTATCAGTTAACGTATGAAATGAAATAACGATTATTTACTTACCAAAATTCCTTGTTAATTATCATACAAAAGTAAAAAGTTGCAATATCTCTAACGCAATGTAATTACACCAACAAATCTAACATATTGTACATGAATCTAATAATATTTGATGACAACAAGTGGAATGAACAAATTCTCCTTGCACTTCCGTCTATAGCTTATCGATGTCAAGGTCAACACGTTTGATGAAACGTGAACCTAAACTTCCACGCGTGCGTGACGTCATGGAAACGATTTGAAATTTCCAAGGTTTTTTTTTCGCTTAGTCTACATTAGTGAGTGTGGCTTTCAATTTATGGCGAATATACATTTGATTCAACGGAGATTAATAGAGCTTTCAACCGAATACATTCATTTCTTTATTAGAATATCAATAATGATTGAATCTTTATTTATTTATTCTATTATTATTATTATTATTATTATTTTATTCAGAACAGTGCCTCTAACTCTAAATAATTCCTTAATTTTAAGTGCTTTTACTATGGGGATCTTAGGTAATCGTGAAAATTTTCGACCTCGGTTTTTTGACTTTTTTATACGTTTTCAGGTGTGTGGAATCTGAAAATGACAAAATTTGTATGGTGTCCGTCTGTAGGGTGTCTGTTAGTTTGTTAGTGTGTTAGTCTGTTTACACGATATCTCACGAACAAATGATCGCAGAGAGGTCAGACCAGTTTTAAAATATTATTTATGACACTGGCAAGAGCCCTATTTATTTGTCGCATCTATAACTTTCAATTCATCCACCTGAGAGGTATTCATGTTAGTTTTATCATAGCCAAGTTTTTTCTTCATACCATCTATAAGTTGATTCTTCTCAAATATTGCATTTTTAAGTTGTGTCCTTTTTCTTGCCGAGATGCGATATGTCAATTTTACTTTGATAGTTTTTAACAATAATTAAAATGGGGGAAACAAATACGTGATGGGGAACTGCGCGGAGTCCACCTATGCCAACTAATTTATTTATGTTATATTAGCGATTGTGAAAACTTTTACGCGCACGTCGGCTTTCATTTCTTGAAGTTAAAAATTGATCTTATAATAGTGTAAATTGTAAAGTTACGAAAATAAGATGCAAGGTTTTATAAAATCCATTAACAGTTATTCAATTAAAACTAGTATGTTGTGGCCACCTCAAGACTTTCTTCTATATTTTCCTAACAATATTAAAAAAAAAAAAAAAGAAAAGAAAAGAAAAAGAAAAATTACGATTTTTTTTCAAAGTTCTTTTTTTGTTAAAAGTAATACATATTCAATCAATAACGATATTAAAAAAAATAAAATAAAATAAAAATAAAATACGATTTTTTTCCGAAGATTTTTTTTTTGTTAAAAGTAAAAAAAAAAAATCGATAACTTTGTTTTAAATTATCACAGATTTATAGTTCAACCATTCGTTTTAAAGGTATTGACGAGATCTTTCGAAAGATACCCATCTTGAAAATTTACCCCCCCCCCCCCGGGGGGGGAAGCGATGTCCCCACATGCACAGAAATTTTTTCCTAGTTAACTATTACTATTATCAATAGCTCATATTACTCTCACAATCACAAGTTAAAAATAACTCTCATTATGTACATTTATAGGAAATTTTGTCCTATAGTGCCATGTTAAAAATTTAGAAAAAATGCGATCGCAGCGCCACCTGTTGAGCTATTGATCCCCAAGTGTAATCAGCACCAGTTTATGTCGGGGACCAACTAAATACCAAGTTTGGTTAAATTTCGTAAAAAAAAAAAAAAAAAAAAAAAAGTACTACTATTATTAACAATTCATATTAATTTTAAAATCACAAGTTAAATATAACGCTCATTATGTACATTTATACGAAATTTTGTCCTATACTGCCATGTTGAAAGTTTATATAAAATGCGATCACAGCGCCATCTGCTGGGCGATTGATACCAAAATTTAATCAGCACCATTCCATGTCACGGTCCAACTATATACCAAGTTTGGTTCAATTTCATTCATTGGTTCGTGAGATACGGTGAAAAATACGAAATTTTGCGATCACAGCGCCACCTGCTGGGCGATTGATCCCCAAATCTAATCAGCACCATGCCCCGTCAGGTTCCAACTCTATATACCAAGTTTGGTTGAATTTCATTCATTGGTTAGTGAGATACGGTGAAAAATACGAAATTTTGTCCTATACTGCCGTGTTAAAAATTTACATAAAATGCGATCACAGCGCCACCTGCTGGGCTATTGATCCTCAAATCTAATCAGCACAATGCCCCGCCAGGGTCCAACTATATACCAAGTTCTGTTGAATTTCATTCATTGGTTCGTGAGATACGGTAAAAACAAGAAACCACAGACAGACAGACATTTTTTAAAAACTATCAAATCGTGTTCAGGACATCCCAAAACGTGTAGATCCGTCAAGAAACGGTGGTCGAAAATTTTAGCGAATCCAATACTTTCTCTATATTACATATAGAAGAAAATAAAAATTACAAAACTGGGAATTTTAAACCGCACCCGTGTAAAAAAAGGTTCCTGTCAGTAAAATGTACCCGATACAGTTTTTAGGCGATGTACGACATATAAGAAGTCTTAAGAAATATCTTTAAACAGGGTTGTTGGCAGGCAGATTAGTCGCAAATTGCTATTTAAATATGTTTATCTTTTTATGATGTAATTCTTTTCACTTGGAATTTATGTGTAGCCACTGAAATGTGATCTATCCTTATAGTTTCTGTCATCTGAAAACTTATGTCGGGGTAATTAAGATAAGTTTTTTCATTTAGTCTTAGAGCAGAGACACCTTATGATACAATATTAAAGTTTTGCATATTAGCGTATTACGATATGGGGTATGGGGTACATTTACAGGTTGATTCAAAATTAGTGTGACCAATTTTAGAAGCATGTAACTGTTTATGGTAAATTTTAATCGCTTTACTATACCAGTTTTACTTTAAAAGTGAGACGTTTAAATTACCATTTTAGCTGTTTTTATTAGTGGAAGTAAATTATAGCTCCGAAATTAGATCCTCAAACCCGAAACGAAATGTTAAAGCTTTTGAAGGATGGTTGCTCAAATTCTGTTATAAATAAAGCATTTAAAAATCAGAAAAGACTTTTTTCTAATGGATTACTATCTAAACTTCGAAAAGAAATAAAATTTGGCTGGCAATCAAAAGCTCCAGGGAAAAGATGTGGACGAAAGGAAGTCCTTGGTGAAAAAGAAAAAAGAAGCTGAAAAGACTTAACGCTGTAGAAAATCCTCTTCCTCAAAGAACTTTTGCAAAGAAATTAAATCGCAATGCATCGCAATCGAAAATTTGTCGTCAGATAAAGAAGATTGGCTATACAATAAAGTGAATAAACCAGTCTGTCATCAAATGTCTGCAAAGACCGTATAAAAACTAAGTAAACGTTCTTGGCCTCTGTATTTAATGTTACGCAAAGGTAAATACAAAATATGGATAGCATCGGATGAAGCACTGTTTTATCTGTCATTCACAATGGGCAAAACGAACATAAAATATATTTCACCCGAAAAGCGTCGCAAAGACGCAACTGTTTTGCAAAAGGCAAGATGGCCGTCAGGTGTTATGGTATGGATGGGAATGTCTTCCCAAGGCTTAACAAAACTATTTTTTTGTAGAACCAAAGGTTAAAATCGATGCTAAATACTATCAGAATAAAGTTTTGAAGCACATGATCAAAGAAAGTAAACCTCTTTAACCCCCAAGGAAACTTTGTTTTTCACCAAGATTCTGCACCAAGTCATACTGCAAAATCAACTATAAAAGGCTAAAAGATAAAAAAATATTTTTTTTCCTCCTGAGAAATGGCTACCATCATCCTCAAACTGTGCTCTTTGCGATTATTTTTTATGGGGATACTTAAAAAAACAATTAAGTAGACGTAAAGTAAGAACACTTCAAGGGCTTGAAATAGCAAATTAGGAAAAGTATAAAGACAAACACTTCGTAAATCTTGAAAGTAAATTAAAAACATTTTAAGATTTTTTTTTTTTTAAATAAAATTCGATTTCTTTTTCTTTACACAAACTTGATATCACTGCTCTTAAAAAAAAAAAAAAAAAAAAAAAAAAATCGAGCCCTGATACCATTGCTGCTGATTCTTCTGTAAAATGACCTGAATCCAAATATAACACCCATTTTTCTCAATCACCCACCGTTTTCTCGGGACTTCCTCCTCCCTCAATTTCTATCACTGTTCGGTAATTTTATGACCATGAATTTGATTTAGAGAATAAAAAGAATTAAAACATTTAAAAACAGAAAAAATATATATAATGCATAATAAATAATGACAATAAAGTATAATAAATATATTACAGTCGACCCTCGTTAACGTGAAAACTTTTAACGTGAATTACTTTTAACATGAACTGTCTCCACAATACCCATGAAATTGTCGATTAGTTTAGTTATATGAAGATTAGTTACTATGATAGCATGAACTACTGATAACATGAACAAATTTTTTATCCCCCTTGAGATTCACGTTAACGAGGTTCGACTGAATATAATTTCAGTGGAAAATCACCCCCCTAAATGTTCCCCTTGCTGCAAATGTTCAAGTTTTAGAATTTTTTAATTCTGTAACCCCTCAAAAAATATTTAACAGTTGAAATAATCCTTCCCTCTCCTATAAATTAAATTTATAGCCATAAAATTACAGAAAAGTGATAAAAATAGAAGACGTCTTAAATAAAAGGATATACTGTTCATGACTTTTTACATCATTTTATTTTATACACTATTTACTTTGTTTTCTATTTTTTTTAAATATTTGTCTTTTTATATTTTGTTATTTTACCTATTGTTTTAACTTTCAATGTGTTTTTTATTGACCATCTGGATGAGTAAAACCCATCCAGAAACTACATTTTATTCTTTATTTTTTTAATCCATCTGTTTGGCGCATAATGTCCCTTTGTAGACCTTGTGCCATTAAAAGGCAATCAACCAACCAACCCCAAAAACTGGCGGGTGAAAGGGCAAAATTGATGTCATATTCGGATTCAGGAGGTCATTTTACATAAGAATTTGCAAAAATAATGTTGGGGCCGATTTTCATGCAGAGCAGTGTATTTAGAGTGTGTCTGAATTCAGTATATATCTGAAGTAGAAAGACCGAGTTCAAATTTTCTAAAACACACTGTATACTATTGGTATATATTTTGCTAAATGCTATTTATGGTGCAAGACAGTGATACGCAACCACTATGCCGCGGCAGTTTTGTGCGCCGCCAAATTTTAGAAATGTATATAGTAAAAATTATAATACTTTTTTTTATTACGAGTAAAGTTTGTTTAAATTAAAGAAAAGTACACTGTAAAAGAAAACTGTTGTTTTTACAGTTAACTACCATTTAACTGTTTTTATCTCCGATAACTGTGACCTTTCGTAATGTGAAATATTTGCCCCAAGTGAAACTGTACCGCCAAATTTTGAAATCGTTAAAAGTGTAACGCGAGAAAAAAAAAAAAAGGTTGAGAATCACTGGTGTAAGAAAATGAAAAAATGTTGTAAATTATTTAAACAATGAGATATATCTTGCAAAAATTCCTGAAATAAACAACATAATTTCTGTTTACATAGTTAAAAAATTTTAATTCATTCCGGAGCATTTTTAGCCCCGCCTTTATTTCGCAGAACTTTAATTTTGGAATATTTTTCTCCAGTATATAACTATGATAGAAGAATAAAAATTTAATCTAAAAAAAAAAAAGGTGATATGGAATAAAGGCAGGGCTAAAAATGGTCCGTAATAAATTAAAATGTTGGCAACGTCATATTTATAAAGCATAAATATTTTATAGTGATGAATGAATATGTTTTATAGTGATGAATACATATGGCAGCACCTAAGTTTCACAGAGGGAAGAAGGAAGTGATTTTTTTTGCAAGGGTTAGTTTTTTAAATCAGCCCTACAGCACAACAAAACTATTGGGTTGTCCAGAAAGTTCGTGCCGATTTTCGTCAGGTGGCATAAGGACAGGTCTGAATATATCAGAATGACTGAAAACAAATGACGCGTACATATTCTGAAATTGGATACTGCAGGCATATTTAGAAAAAAAATCTTTGGTTACGATACATTAATTGTTGTCAGTTTTATACGCCTTTGACTATGGAAGCAAAGAAACGGCATTATATAGGCATTTAATGCTTTTCTTTTACAGGAAAGGCAAAAATGAGATACAAGCGACAAACAAAACATGCATTGTTTATGATGAAACTGTTGTAGCTGAAAGAACTGTGCTAAAGTGGTTTGTTAGATTTAAAGCTGATGATTTTAACTTCCAAAATCAAGAGCGCCCCGGGTAGGCCCTCCACCACAGATGAAGATCAGATTGAAACCCTGATCGAAAATAACCTACACCATAATAACCACGCTACGCGACCATTGTTGACAGATCTGGCGGATATTTTATTCAATAATCACCAACTGTTTTGGAAGTTATATTTGATATACATAATGGACTATCAATCTTCGGACTTCGAAGTAATTAGGCAAACGCTACAATTAAAAATTATTGGTGATTACTAAATTAAAAATCCCCACCTCTGGGAATACTGCAGGCGACATGTGAATTAGCAGAAAGGTTTTAAACATGAAAATCCACTATCCACCAGCATTTAAGCGTTTCGAATTTCCTCCGAAATCGGCATGAACTTACCCAATAGTACCATTAAAATTTTCCAACAGTACTGATAGTCGAGTCAAAATAGACATTAAATCTCGGAAAAATTCTCACAAAGCTGAAAATTGGTACAGACCTTAAATGCGTCATTATAAATGAAATGTCAAAAGTCCCCATCCATCCAACGTGTACTAAAAATTTTATGCAAGGTCAAAGGTCAAGAAAACGGTTTTTCACAAATATCTTTCTTGACGGTAATTTAAAGTACCATTAATTTAAAAAGCGTATAAATGGAATTTAGTAAAGACAGTTTGAAGGTATTTATAAGAATAGAACGCATGTATCTCCTTTTAATCTCACCACATGGCACTAGATGCCCCCATAGAGTCCAGACAAAATCTGTAAATAAACTTGAAATTTCGAAAAATTTCACATAGAGATGAAAATTGGCACAGACCTTAAATAAAGCATTTTAACTAAACATCATAAGTACCCATCGATCCTAATTTTTGCTAAAATTTTATGCAAGGTCAAAGGTCAAGAAAACGGTTTTTCACAAATATCTTTCTTGACGGTAATTTAAAGTACCCTTAATTTAAAAAGCGTATAAAATGGAATTTATTAAAGACAGTTTGAAGGTATTTATAAGAACAGAACGCACGTATCTCCTTTTAATTTCACCACATGGCACTAGATGCCCCCATAGAGTCCAGACAAAATCTGTAAATAAACTTAAAATTTCGAAAAATTTCACATAGAATTTAGTAAAGACATATGAACGGTATGTATAAGAATAGAAAGTATGTATTTTCCTTTAATCTCATCACATGGCACTAGACGCCCCATATAGTCCAGACAGAATACATAAATAAATTTGAAATTTTGGAAAAATTCACATACAGCTGAAAATTGGCACAGACCTTAAATACATCATTATAAATAAAATGTGAAAACTCCTCATCGATTCCACTTGGGATAAAAATTTTATGTAAGGTCAAAAGTCAGACCAAAAAAAAAACAAAAAAACAGTTTTTCTCAAATATTTAACGCATGTGCATTAGTAAGTCTTTTAAAGATGAACTTGAAACATTCTTCAAATATGAATTAGCTCCTTATCAATTATCACTCTTCCATGCAATTGAAATGCGTAAAACACAAAAATCAGCCATATATGATTGCTTTCAATGTGTAAATGTTGAAATTAGGCCTTACGCGAGTCATAAAACTTTCCCGTTCCAGATGGCGCTTTTTGAAGTCTATAGATTTTGCAAGACGGGGGGAGGAAATCTGCACACAGTGACTTTGCTAGAATCTCGAGAATGGAAAATTTTGCACTTGAGTAATTGATAGCTTCCAAATCCCTGCGCTGTTAACCCTTTCATTCCCCGTGATGCCAATTGGAATCATAACATTTCAGGGGTTTTTTCTTACCATCTAACACTCCCGCTGATTCAAAATGAACAATATTAAAATCTATATACATTTTCCCACCAAAAAATATATATATTATATGATTTCACTATGCTTGTTGATAAATGAAAGTATATTTTACTCTATTCTGATAATATTATAGAAATCAGTTTTCTGTTTTGGGCAATTTAAGTAAATTAACTGTTTGACATATTTTTTTAACCGACTTCAAAAAAAAAGAAGGAAGGTTCTCAATTCAAACCGTATGCTTTTTTTATGTTTGTTAGCTCATAACTTCTGAACGGATGCTCCGATTTTGATAATTTTTGTTTTGTTGAAAAGATTTTGGTCTGAAATAGGTCCCATGGTAATATCTTTACGATCTAAAGAAAATACAGGGTGCCCAAAAAAAATCAGTCCCAACTCCTTTAACTGCTAAACGGCTGCAGCTATAGTGATAAAAATGGTAAAGGCAATCTCGGTGCTAGCGAACTTATCACCTAAAAGCGCTAAATCGCCAAAAATGCTTAATTTTGATAATTTTTTCTGGTCGCTGTAACTCATTCCAGCCGATAATTTTTTCACATTCTGGTGTTTTATGAAGAGTAGAAACACATATTTTTTTTCAATATTTTTTGAAGATGACACCGTTTGAATGTTTCCTTGTTAGATTGGCAATAGTTAATCCAGTATAGATCAGTATTTGAAACTATTCAGTTTTTAATATTGGGCAATGCTGGAAAAAAGGTGTACCATTAGACATCAGCCAATACAGATTTATTGACATTGGCCGGTCCGGTTTAGATCGACATTGGCCGGTCCGGTTTAGATCGACATTGGGCGGTCCGACTTAGATCGACATTGGCCAATGTTCGAATGGCAACATTGGCCTGTCCGGCTTAGATCGACATTGGCCAACGTTCAAATGACAACATTGGCCAATCTCGGCAAAGAGGTTTGCCATTCGGCGCTGGCCAATGTCGATAAATCGATATTGTCCAACGTTGTAAAATCTCATTATACGACATTGGCCAATATTGTTGTGCTACTGGGGTTAATGAGTAGCCTGCCACCAAGGCCGTTCTGATTTTACTGTGAGGAGGTGTTTCAGGGTTCATACTCAAATATAGAAAAATTCCCAGTGTTTTCCAGGCAACTTTTAAGAAAATATTAGCTCCATATTACAAGAAACACCTTTCTAGAGAGAAGAAAATACTTCTACCTCCCCCCCTATGATGTCATGTTATTGTCGATCATGATAGAAATTCATGTAGAAATCATTATTTATATATGTATTTTCATGATACTTAATCATTTAAATATCGATATGAAGCAAAACATTAAAAATATATATAAAAGAAAGGAAATATTCGCAGAAAGAAAGAAAGAAAGAGCAAAAAATACAATTGTTTAAATTTTCGCATTTTTGAAGTTAAAAATAAAAAGTGTATAAATGCATTTTTAGAAAACATAGTATTGTGAATTTTCCCAGTATGAAAATAGACCTAAAAAATACATTAGGTAATGAATAATTCTATAATCATAATTTTCCATAGAATAACATGGGC